>DWJN01001943.1:0-16464 GCA_018248895.1 Carystus phorcus | reverse complement strand
TTACTTGGTCTAATAGAAGTTTAAACCGGTACTTTGCTAGTCCACGTTTTGTAATAAGGCCGTCAGTGTTTGACACACTTATTCAATAGAATTAAATTATACAACTATTTACTAATCAAATACAACTAAATGTTTATGGAATCCAGGCATTTACACACGGCGGCCTCGAAGACTTGTTTCGCAAAAAACTGAAGGCAAAAACAAAACCGTACGAAAATTATGAAGATTTGGGATTCTCATTCGCACTTACTCACACACATTTATTTGAAAGAGCGGTTGCCTTATGAGTTGCGAATGCGTTCTTGATTCACGTATCAGGGTATGCGTGGGTGCGAGCGAGACGGCAGTAATTCGCATCGACCGAGCGAACCGGCCATGCGAGATGCTCAGTCGTATCATAAATATTAATCAGGCGCTGGTGTCAACAGCCACCGCGTAACGTGATACCGCGGCGATCCGCTGTTCGCCTGGTACTCGCCGCGTTGGAGCCAGACAAGTCTATATCGTAGAAGGACACGCCGATTGACAACACTATACCAGCCATTTGCCGATTAGTTATACGCAGAAATCGCGTACAGAAACTCAACTCACCGAGCAACTGAATCGGTGTATCCAGAACGTAGTATTTACCGTTTTCGTAGATAAAAAGTGCAAGCATGTTAGTTCAAAACTCTCGCTGTTGTTACAAAGTTTAAAATTGTGATTATAATTATCGTATGCACATCCGTTTGCGCTTACGCATTCAGCCATGACCTACCCTACAGCTCGCTGGCTGTGATTGGTGAGCTCGCGGTTGTTTTATGGTAATATGCGCACTTCAATGTAGACAGTTTTAATGGTGCAAGTATTACAATTAATCGCCGTAGATTAGCCACTGCGGTGAAATTGATGTTGGTTACTATTTATGTGGGGAAGACTAATGAAGTCTTTGACAATTGACGGTGCACGTTTATTGTAAGGAAGTTTCGCTTCAATTAGGTTTATATGTGGAATCCGGTGGTAACTAGTGTTGTAAATGGTTTCGTTAAAAGACCATTTAGAATTGAATATAATAGTGTCGTTATGTATCATATATTGTTTAGGATGTATCCAGAGATTCCTAATTATGATAATTCGCTTTTGCGAATTTTCTAATAAGATATTCCAATACCTTAGTAGTCTTTAAAAACATAACTTAATATTGTACGTTTACTCAAACGATGTAAAAATTAGCAACTACAAAGTATCGGAAGTCACATCTCCACGGTTCTTCACACTATTGACCTTCAGTGGAACGTTTTACATAAATTGATGAAACAGGTATCGGAACAACTCGACCATGTTCAACCAAAACAAATGTTTCCTTAGTATTAATACATCGTAAATATTATAATACAACCGAACATTTTTTGGCTCGTATAACCTACTAGATGATCCAGCAAACTTTGTTTTGCCATATAAATTATTATTTTAAAACTATTTTGATTACCATAAAAATGCGTATAGTGGGTTAACCTTAAAAGCTAGATATATGCTGTCGCGGACTTTTATTTAGAACTTCTAGAGGGGAACTTTCACCGTTTACTCAGCGCACGCAAGGCAAGCTAAAAATTTTGCGGATTTTGCAATATTTTTTATTGCTACTCCTCTCCTATTCATCTTAGCGTGATGTTTTATAGCCTATAGCCTTCCTCTATAAATGGACTATCTTACATTAAAAGAATTTTTCAAATCGGTCCAGTAGTTCCTGAGATTAGCCCGTTCAAACAATCGAACAAACAAACTCTTCAGCTTTATATATTAGTATAAGATATAAGATTTCTTACATCGTTGGTATCGCTATAAACGAGTCCGATTGATACAACTTATTTGAATAGATGATTAATATTTGGCATAACATCATGATCCTGATCATGATGGACTCACGCAAAAACTTTACAGCGACTTTTTGTGACTCTACCTTATATTCAGACTACCAGTTAATTAAATTAGAATATCATTTATTGCTTACATTTTTATATTTTTAAAATATTAACTAATTTCATATTAAGGTTATTGAGGTTTAATTTTTCGAAAAATTTACGCTATTTTTGTTTTTAGTTTGAGACAATTAAACAATGAAACAAATATATTTGCTTAACTTACTTTAACAGATTAAAAATGGTATATAATAATAACAGCTCCGACAGTAACTCGTTTCTGATATTAAAAATATCTATTATAATCTTCATAATCCAATAACATAAGTACACATCAAATTATGAAGTAAATTTGTTATTATATAGTTCTTATATTTTAAAACAAAGAAGATGATATATACGTAAATTTGTTCTTCTTTTGCGTTATCAAAAGCTTCGAGAACATTAAAAACATTAATCCAAATCTAATTGGGTTTCAAAACCAATTGTATGGACATTACATGCGACAATTAACAGTTAAATAGACTTATTCACTATCATTTTCTTACACGACTTTTTCAAATACTTTTTGTAATCCACCTAATCATTGTTATAAGCAATAGTTCAACAGCAGCAAAACTTGTTTATTGTAATGTATTTCAATGTAATTCTAATATACATATGTTTTCTATTGATGATTTTGAAAAAATAACAAAAAAATACATTTATTAAGTCGCAAAAAGTGCAAGTTTACTTTTTCTTAACGTTGCGTGTGAGCACATCTGCTATGTTTCGTCTGTGTGTGTAACTGTAGCGTACCGTGTATTTTTTGTGCCAATGTGAGTCGGCTCCAAGATGTTCGTGTTTGGCTGTTTTTCTCGTTTTTTCTCCACCGTCATTCTTCTGTTTATTGCCAGACGCCTGATAATTACTAGGCGCTGCCGCAAAACTTCAGAAAAAGACGTAAAACGTACATTAAAATACTGTTATCATTATATTGAACGTCGGATTGCAATACAATTACTGTTATATTTCAATAAATCGATTCGTTATACAAGTATTAGTAAATTTGTTGTCTTAATAATATAGTGAAAATAATTATTAGCGATAGAACGTTATTATCAATTAATTAAAGACCCCGTTGGAAGGGTCCTGGGTTCGAACTCCAGCATGTACAAATTTTAATGATTAGTTTAAATTTCTGTTCTCGGTTTAGATGTGTGTATGTGTGTTATGTGTGTGTAGGTCTATGAGTGTGTAGCATCATTTATATATTTAATTAATAAATAGTTTTTCACGACATTTCCTTTTACTAGGCTAGATTTTTTTTCTTAATCTAAATTATCCACAAATGGTTATTTATTTACTACAACGTGTATAATTTACTCAACTCTTTCTTTGATTTATGACTCGTCAAGTTTTCTTATATTTCAACTAGCAGACCCGGCCACGCGTTGCTGTGACTATAGTTTAGATACTCAATTTAGCCGACTAATTATCTTACACCGCCATCTGTTAGAATCTTATGGAACTAAACCTTTGTAACATATTAAACAAATTTTTTGCAATGAAATAATATTGCGACGATAAATTAAGATGTAACCTATCCTATCTTTTAAGTTGGATCAAACTACACACGGTGTGCCAAATTTGATAAAAATTGGTTAAGTTTATATATATTAAAATTACGTCTAATATTTGGAATTTTAAAGTTTAGGGGTCGCTTTGTGACGCGGATCCCTACTTTAGTTTATGATATGTAATTCCACAATTATATGTAATAACGATTTGAATACACTTTTCAGAACTATGTACATTGTGATTGTGAAATTAAATTCTGATATAGTTACAACTGTTTACAGTTGTCAAATAATTAACAAATCGTTAATTCTCGACAATAAAAAGTGCAGGAAAAGCGTGTTAGTATTCACTTCAGATGAGGAAGCGTTTGATAAAGCCGTCAATGCAATACGCGTCTTATGGTCTTGTATAAAAGATATCAATTTGTCAACCCGCAAGAGAGAACTTGCTACGTTTAATATCGCAAGTACATGGTAATAGGAGTCACGAGTTATTACGTAACGAGAGGCAACAATATCGTACAGTTCACGTGGAATACTAAATCTTGATTTTTTGCGTGTTATATTTAGTTAGGATTATGTGCCTTCGACCCATTGATGGCCCACTACTGAGCACGGGTCTCTCCTCAACTCTGAGGAGGTCTAGAGCATACTCCACCATGCTGCTCCAATGCGGATTGCTGGAGACTATATATATAGTTAGGATTATATACTTGCATAAAAAACAACTAGCTGACCACAGCAAAGTTTGTTTTGCCATATAAATTGTTACTTCAGAAGTATTTTGATGAACAATAATGGTTGGGTTAACCTTAAAAGCTAGACATATACTGTCGCGGACTTTTATTTAGAACCTTCAGAAGGGAACAATATTGTAATACATGAGTTATAAGTAACTGTCACCGTTTGCTTAGCGCACGCAAGGAAAGATCTAAATTTTGCCGTTTTCGCAATACTTTTTGTTGCTGCTCCTCTGCTATTCATCTTAGCGTAATGTTATTTAGCCTATAGCCATCCTCTATTAATGGACTATCTGACACTAAAAGAATTTTTCAAATCGGTCCTGTAGTTCCAGAGATTAACGCGTTCCAACAATCAATCAAACAAACAAACTCTTCAGATTTATATTATTAGTATAGGCTATATTCTTTTGTATATTAATACTAGTACAAATTTTTTATAATAAAATTTTAATACAGTTACCTACCTACTTCGTTTTTATACACAATACTTGTTCAGAAACCATAAACTCTGGAAAATTATGTTCATGTATCTATGTATGTTACTAATTAACATGTAGAATATTTTATAATATTTTATACGTATTATAATTTGTAAGATCAGTTTATACTACTACAAATAATCATATTTGAGGTGACCTTAGTAAACCTTTTGATATATTATAACCCTTTCCAATTTTTATGTGTTTATATTCTTTTGCGGGCGTTATATTAAATTAACTGTGACGTGACTGTAACTTTATATGTATTTACATAATAAAAGTCTATGGTTGATCATAGGACTTCCTGTATCCTCACGAAAGTAATCGAAACCTACTCTCTAATTAAATAATTAAAACATACGACACTCAAAAGAAATGTCGATACAAAATACCTTTACATTAATTGACTAATACTTAAACTGGGTACTGCAATGACATTAGATGATATGTTTGATTTGTTTCATGAATTAAATAATCCGGTGAAGAAATATGCGTTTCCGCGAACACAATTATAACACTGTCTCTTTCAATACGCTCCGCGTAATATATTCAAAATCTTCCGTCTTCGTCTCATAGAGTTGATACGTCGAGTGATGGATGAGCTCTTATCACGGCTGATAACCTTCTGTCCCCTCCCTCGCCCCCTCGCGTTGCGAAAAAGTTGATACACTCGTATGAAAACATCTGTTTATGTGAAATGCCATTATGAACTTCAATTTCCTGTGAACTGACAATGCGTGATAAAGTCGATCGGGATGCAAAACATTATGTTTATCGAGTTACTGTTATGTGGTTATTAAAAATTTATTCAGCTATTTATACAATATGTTAAGTTTGAAATATTTTAGCGACTAAACTCAAGTGCCACAATTTTATAAAATCGCTGACAGAGAGTATTACAGCTATTAATATAAGTATATGACATCGGAAAACGTGGCAAATTATCGTAATCGTAATAAAAGCGTCTCCAACTCGTATCCAATAATCGCTTTATAAATAGACAAAAGAAAAATCCTGCTTTAAACAAATACTCCGTCATAAATATTCCAATTCCGAAGTCATACATCAAATAAATGTATTAGAAATGTATCAAATTAATGTATCTACTCGTCAGATGTCGCTCAAATTCAAATGGGACTACATGACCAGTACTAGTATTCGAATATAAAAAGAATCATGTAAATTGATATGCCCAGTAAAAAGATATGAAGTAACATACATTAAAAAAAGATAGACGAATTGAGAACCTCCTTTATTTTGTCAACAAGCGAGCGAGGGATTCATTTATTATTCTTAATCAATGAGTTATTTAATATCTGCAATCAGTTCTTTCGTCATTAATTTCCTCTTTATCAATTTTTTGTAAAGGTATTAGGTAGATGCGAAATATGTAACGTTACTAAGTGTATTTTAATACATTTATAATAAGTGATCTAAGTTTGGGAATCTAACAAGACACATCACGTACGTATAAGTGAGGACTTTGGAGTCGGTGGTGTCTATGGACAACGGTGCCAATATACCGTCATGTGGCTTGACTCCCCGCGTGGCGTAATGGTTACCACGCCGGACCGCCGGGTCCTGGGTTCGATTCCCAGCGAGGCCGAAATTTAAAAGATGAGTTCAAATTTGTGCTCTCGGTCTGGGTGTGTGTGTAATTTTGGTTCTGTGTTGTCCATGACATCCATGACACGGGGTATCCTAGTGTGGGGCTATGAGTGTGTTGCGTTATTTATATTAATTTATATATGTTTGTCGACTAGCTACATATAAAATCTCTCTTACTGAATAACATCACCACGGGTGCTTCTCCACACTATTGACAGAGATCAGGCGTCCCCATTATTTTGAATATCATCTATCGCGCACACGCCGAACCTAATTCGCGAAATGTAATCGCATGTGGCTTATACAGATTATGGCAAATCAGACGTTGTTTATCAATTTCGGTTCGTTATCAAGGTGATAGTGACGTCAGTATTATCTTGATCGTAGTTTTGCGGCTCGCGAGCAATTTATCGAGTTGATCGACTGCAAATCCTATAAGCTGCCACTTGTGACTGTCCCCGCATCGGCTGTATAGTTGTAGACACAGTATAGTTTATACAGCAAGTAAACTATAGCCATAATTACTTTAATACTATTAGATTTACAAATACCTAATTGCGTAATACCAAGTACCTTGATTGGTATTTAAATGGTTTTAATTATTTAATTTAAATATATAACAAGTTAGAAACAAATACAGATTTTGAGTATCATGTTACCTAACTTTTATGTTACCTATCAAGTAATTAAAGATGTATTTAGTGAAAACTATGAACCCCTCTCGCTTCGCTACAGTGAAAATCTTATGTCTATAACTCGAATTATTAAATTCTCATTATATTTATTTGCAAAGCAATTGAAATAATCACTAATTACTTCACGTGACAATACGTTACTGAGAATAACATTCAAATTGGTGAAGTGACTTGTAAAAGAAATATTTTATATAATATTATAAATGCGAAAGTTTGAATGGATGTTCGCGGGTCAATTACATCAGAACGACAGATTTGGATGAAAGATAGACACAAATAATAGTTCGGAATAGCATATTGGCTGCTTTTTATCCCGAAAAATGGACGGTTCTTTTGTAATATATCCCGACGGAAAGGTAGGTATGAAACTCGGCATGGAATAAAATATTTTTAAAATTTCATTTGTAAAATTATTTCGTGGGCAAAACCGCGTGCGAAAACTAGTCGTTCATAAATTTTAAAGAATACAATATTTACATAATATTGCGACGCGCCGTTACAACGTCTCTGGTCGAGTCACAATATAATCTGCTATACCCAGAGACAATATGAGACTATTGTTTCCCGTATTCATTAGTGAACTTGCCCGCTTTATCGCGCCACGACTAATGGCTGCATGTCAAATATTGACTGTTTCACTATCGCATTACGTCATCCAGTAGCTAGGAAAGACATTTTAAACAAATACCAAACATATTAATTCGATCGTTTACTACTTTTGATGTTAAGTTGAATATAACTATGAATTTCTTGTATTATATATTTTATATTATACCATTCTGTCAGTATATGTATGTATGTAGTCAACTATTAATTAATAATTATTAAAAAATATTAAACGTTACGACTGATTTTGATATTTTTTTATATATCTGGTGGTCCTGAGAATAGTTTATATTCACAATGGATCCGATAGAAAATGCTCTGTTTATATTGCCGAATAACAATATTAGCATTTGGATATCCGATCGAAAAATTCTTTAATATTGCCCAGTAACAATATTAACATTTGGATATCCGGTAGAAAAATTCTTTAATATTGCCCAATAACAATATTAACATTTGGATACAATTTTCAATAATCCAAGCCGAACGTAATTTATGTCACTTTTATTTCAATCGCTTCACAAATAATTTAAAAATCTCGTCTAAACATTTATTGAGCGTGAATATGGCGTAAGTTATCCAAAGCGAAGCGAAGAGTTATTAGTATATAGTTAATAAACGGTTCAACACGAATTTGTTAAGTTGATGTTAAGTTCAAAGTCGTTAATCATTATTGCAGTAACCACAATATTGCAGCTGTTTTTAAACTTATATAATCGCGGACACTAAACATTTTAAATGCAAATGGGTTCTCACGATTTATGTATTTACCATCATTCGTAATTAGATCTATATATCTGTAAATAAAAAACGTGAGTACCCATTAAAAATGTGGTATATATCAGTACATTAGACTCCTTATTGATATATAAATATATAATTATTGTGTATTTAAAATTTTAGATGTTCAATATACGCTATTAAAGTATTAGCTTCGACCGGTTTATATCAAATCGGACATTGAATCTTTTAGTAGCGTCAGGACTCGTAAGATAGACCTATCAAGGATTAAACAAATTACATGTCTAGATTATGAATGAAATATGATAAAAACTTATTAATTTAATAATATTATTTTTACTTCATTAAAAAAATAACTTGGATGAGAAAAATAACATAGTTAATTAAAAATACTTTTATGCATTGCTTTAAAACTCAATAAAGATAAATATACTAGTATCGTAGTTATGATTACCAGGGCAACAGAACCGTACTAAGGTTATTCATAAGCAAATATTAACAGGAATTGATAAGATTCGACCCCGTATTGTCTGAATACACAGGTATCTTAACCATGCGAGGTGAATAGATTATGAATGTTCAAGAGCATGTAAAATGTAAATTAATGTACATAATTGCAAAATTTTGTACCGTGTTTATTTTGTAGCAGTAAATTTTCAAGCAAAACAACATTTAGTTTTTGTGTCTTTTAATTCATTTTTTGTCGCGTTCATTCTTCCGCGTTTTAAAGAAAAACATTTAGACTTAAAGAAATAATGTGCTAAAATCGATTTTGTCTTTAAGTAATAAACTCTGTAACAAAACAACAGTTATAAGTAAATTATTCATACCACAAAGTCGATGCGAGATTTTAGTATAATCCCGCGGTTAATTATTTAGACTCTGGAACTTTCTACCGTGCCTTAACGAGGTGGGGAAGAGGCTTTTGAAGAATTTCTTGCGCGTATCACCCGTGGGTGTCGGATAGAAATGAATGAAAGTGTTCGGGTGTTTTCGGTGGCGTTCGTGCGTCACCGGGTCTCAAGGTCGCGGGTGGGGGCGACCCCATTTCCACGGGGATCGATGGGTGCGCCCCGGTAACCCCCCGTTTTTCGGGAGCTTCGCTTTTGTTCGACGTGCGTTTTCAATGTCAAGTGGCTCCGGAGCCCGGCTACGGTGGAACGCTGTTATTGGCCGTTTCCGTGACTTCGGAATATTATGACATGATGCCAGACTGACGCAATTGATTGTTGTGATATGCGAATCTTTCTATGGTTTACTTTTAATTTCCTGTCAGTATAGCGTGTTCGGATTTTGTAGGCCGAAAAACCGTATCAATTGTGTCATACTTCGACAAACCCTTTGACCTATTTCGTAGCAAACGTGTCAGTTGACGAGCGAAGTTTAATGTATTGTCTAGCAGACATTTGAAAGCTTAAAAAATACAAAAAAAATATAGTGACATACATTGCTAGTACCAAATATAAAAAGTGATATTTATAAACCTCGTAAATATATTTTAAAACATGCAATAATTGTTATCGTTTGCGTTTAATTACCTTTATTTAGTAGGTACTTAAACATTAAAAATGCTTAATAAATTACTGACCCTGACGTTCAGAGTCGCTCTTGACCAATATACTTTGAGCTTTTAAATATGACGACTTCTTTATAACCCATAATATACCCAATCTGATATTTTTTTATATTTACAAAGGTTTTTAGACCGTTAAATTAATGTTACCTAGCTTGTAGTAGATTTCTACAAGTGAAAATGTAAATATGAATCCCACCAAAAACATAAATGTAAAAAAGGAAAGCCAAGCTCAATACAAAACTTATGTAGGCTTCGCCGCAAAAAGGATGGAGATCTAAATGAGTGCCAAGTCCTATACAAAATCCATATATTTATTTGTAGGAACAAAATAACATTATGAACAAGTATTAAACTATATTTATTTGCTTTATTGGATACCTATAACAATTACAGTTATTTAAAAATGTGAGATCTTTAAATAGGTTAGGTATAACTTGACTAGATAACTTCTACGTCGCTAATAAGTTGATTACAGTGCCACCTATCGGATTCTACGAGGCGTCTTGTCGAAGAAACAGGCATAGTTACTTAAATTAGTCATGTCGTTAGGAACTTACAGAATTATTAACAAAACAAGAGTGAATAATAATAGGAACGGAATGAAATTAATTTTTTATACATTTTGATGTAATGTTTGATTTAGGTAGGCTATTTCACTTATATTACACACTCTTCATCCCGGATAATGGCTTTGTCCACATTACAAATACCGGATTTCTCATTTAAAACATCAAAATTGATACACTCAGTATAAAATAAAATACAGTAGAATTTAGAACATCGTTTTTTAAAGACGGTTAAAGATTGATCGAATAGAAAAAAATACTATCTTGTAGATCCTATTGAATTCAACCCATTAATGGCCCACTACTGAGCACGGGTTTCTTCTCATCACTAAGGAGGTCTGGAGCATACTCTACCACGCTGCTCCAATGCGGATTGATGTAGATCCCATTAAAAGGTTAATAATTGATGTTTAGACTGCCTTAATTGACTTGTTGCGAAGACAAATATGTTGCTAATTTACAGAATTAATCATTAATCGATAAATTGAGATAAACTTGATATTTGTATGTAACGCCTAAAATAAATGAATAACAATGTTTTGTAATTCGGGTAAATACCTAGTTTTAGCAAAGCGAGGCTTGCTAGTTACTTATTCAACTGATATTACAAGTTCCTAAGTTTAACGTCAACCGCAAGTTACAGGAAAGTATTATGAGCTCGATAAGTTTCAGGGAATTGTTGGGAATTTCTAACTGCAGCGCAAGTTGTGTTCTCTCACGAGGAAATTATTGGGTACTTAGTAATACTAAGTTAGTATACCTATTTAGTAATGGTATTTAGTGTTTTGTTTTATATATGGACCCTGTTATGCAGAAAAGATCCAGTCAACATATTATATGAAATTGAATTACATACATAATCTACTAATCAAGTTTATCAGGAATGACAGAAATTCTTCCAATGAAAAGGCACTAGCACAAATTGAGATTTATTTATTTATTGTGGTTCATCAACGAAAATAGAAGTACACTTGACATAATGTAATGGTAACATCTGACTATATAGAAGGTAAAACGAGTATTTTTATTTAAAGGCAACCACATCGTGCATTAGGCGTAGTTCATTAACATTATAAAAAGAGAAAAAAAAAGAATACATAGAATATTAAATATGTTATCATATCACCATATTAACTACTATGTTAACTACTTTTGTTGGGGACATAATATACATATATTTTAAACTTGTAAACACATTAGCAAACATTTTTGACGATTAAAATACTATATTTTTTTGACCTTACTCTCATTCGTTAAGTGTTGTTTGGCAAGCGATAAAAATTCCATTACAATCTTTTAACAAGACCTGTATTTCCATCAAGCTTAAATCTAAATCCAAAAAAGTTTATTAAACATGGAGATTAAAATTTAATTTACGTTAAACCCTTTATTAAATGTTACCCATTTTTCCGATGCATATTAAACAGGTATGTCAGCCCTCACAAAATGTACTCGGGCATAAAAGACCCGATAAATCCCGCATTTGATGTTTTCATGTTTAATTACCTTTAGGTCGGATTCACCTGTACAATACACTTATGATTTATACTTTACCTAGCTATCCGGGTAAATTTATAACCGGGGAAATTTATAACCAGGCAAAAAATTGAGTATGTTTTACTATCGCCTAAGCTGAAAGCCCGGTCAAATGATTTAGTGGCTTTGCGAATTTGTTTAACCTTTAGCGAGAGTCTTTAACCTTTGGGTATAAGAAGCTAAAAATTTAAACAGTAAATAGCTGTACGTTGAATATGAGAAGAAACTCTGCTACACCCACGAAATAATTCTGTTATACGGCAAAGTTCTTTTGATAAATGTGGTATTAAATTTAAATTATTACCACTGTTCTTACTGCATTTTTAAGTAGTTATATCCAGTATTTATTTTCTTTTTTAGGGTGTAGCACTTATTAATTGAGACGGAAAAATTACAAAGAAATTAATGAAAATTACGTTCAAGAAAAAATCAAGTGTCCAAGTGAAAGTGACTAGAATTAAAAGAAACATTTTAGAAATAAAGAAGCACTAGTCAAATTCCAAAAAAATCAATGTATGTAAAAAAAAATATCATCGCGACCAAAACGCGTGAACACATTTCAGAAAAAAACCTATTCATTACAAAAATATAGGAGACTTAAAATAGGTGGTACCTAAAAATAACTACAAAGGTGGACCTGGTTTTATCCGTTGTTCCAAAGCATTCACTACGAGCCGAAGACCTAAGCCTAGAGCTACGAAAGGATGGTAATCATTATACTTATTACGAAGATTACGTCCGTATTTTGATTCTTTATAATAAAAAGAAGAATAATACAGAAGCTTAAAGAGTCCAACGAAATATTTCGAATGAAGTAATTATTTCAGAGTGCATACTTGTATAATTACGGCAATTGTACCCTTGCTTTGCCGGGCAGAGCACTTAGACAATTTTAAAGAGGAACTTGCGTTGCGTAATATTCTGGTATAATTGAACATTCATTTGAGAATGGATTGTTCAAATCAAATAGACCTGGTTGTAGCAAGCCTTTGTATTTGACATTCCACATTTAATTTATAATACTAGCAAACCCTTTCACTTCCCTTCGTTATTTGTACAGTATAACGTTTGATTTCAATTTTATCTGAATTGAATTGAGTTTGATTTTCAATTATTAGAACAAATATTTTTTAGAATAATTTCAAGAGTTGTGTGGTTCAGGAGTTGTGTTGTGTTAGTATCAGGTGAAAACCACAGAGTGGATTCAACTAACTCTATAATAATAAAATTCTAACTGGGTCAAATATGCTCCACGTTTGTTCTTAATACTTTCTGTCCCTAAACATGGATAATAGATGTAACACAAGTTGCTAAGGAGTTCTATAAAGAGGCTAATATTAATGTTATGACTCTTTTTTCTTGTCCATGGCACCCACGACACAGGGTATCCTAGTGTGGGGCAATGAGTGTGTGGAGTTATTAAAAAAAAAAAACAATTATTTTTTTGTTAATTTATTCCAATAAACTAATACGTTTTTAATTAATTAGATTAAGAAAACAAATTCCGAAAACAACAACATGAGCCAATATAAAAATAATTCCGCAAATTTTTGTGAAGTGACGTAAAAGTAAAAGTAAAGTTATTAATAAGGTGGCAAATGTTCTCCATTTGCTTCGGAAAACTGCTAAGAATATACTTTAGTATGTATTCTTGTAAAAAATGTTTAAGAAGGGAGTTAGGAGTTTCGTTAGGTTAAGTCTTAACGTTGATGAAAAATTGAAATGAAAATACGACGTGACCCGAATAAATGGTTTGGAATTTCTTACCCAATTTACAACGATACACTTATTTATCTACTTACTTTTTTAATAAAAGGGTCTATGGTGCGTTAATACTAATCAGTTTATTCTAAATAAAAAGCGTTTTATATGCGTTGGCCGGTAATTAAATCGTTTTAACAATATAGAGGAAAGTTATTGCCTGACTGCAGTCTTTGCGCCTTCACGCCACAAAAAGGGCTTTCATAAATACTAAAACAATTTATCTCCTGAAAAACGTGATCTGGTAACAAAATACTTTGGCACAGCCGACGTTGATTTCCCATAAATTTATTACAAGCGAAGCCCGCGCGCTTTAGGGTTACGCGTTGTTACTGGTTTTATGTCCAATAAAATCAACGAAATTGCACCGTCATTAATGTCTTCTCATTATGGGTTTCCATAAAACAACCATAAAGGTAAAGCGATTTATAGGTGACACAACATTTATAAGGATCTCACGAGAAACTGCACAAAACTTCATAAGCTGCAGATTATTGGGTTAGACTTCAGGTCACCATGCTGTCTGCTACTGTCGGAGCGAAATTGGCTCAAATCTTGATTTGCTTAATAGCACTTTCAGCACTTTTATCGCTGAAAAGCACTAGTGCGATCATGTAGTTTCGGGTCATATAATGTTCTTTTCTAGATGGTTGGTGGATAGGGCAGTGGGTAAATATTGCTTAAGATTCGGAATCATTTTAGAAACTATGGCTATCTTTTTCAAGATTTTTCGGATAATAGGTAGATGAAATTATGAGGAAATTGAAGACATATCCTGGAGAGTTATGTCTTTGCATTGTGCTAAGAATTCAAACGTTATAGATCAAGTGCGTAACTTGATTTAATGATTAATCAATGATGCACTGATTTCTAAGAGGAGTAAGATTAAGATTTTGGGTTTTGGTTGGAAGGCGATTTTATAGCAGAGTTGAAAAATGAGTAAGTAATGCTTAATATAACTTGCACCATGCAAAAGAAAAATAATGGGTAGGAGTATGAAGGGATATAACAAGTAGCAAAACCTAAGCAAAGCCTCCCTTCTCTATATAGGTGCCATACAAAACTTTGTAACTAATGTATGACGTTATTCTTATGTAGTAGGAATAACAGCGTTATAAAAATATAAAGTCATAACGTCTCTTTCACTTTGCGGAATATGGTTTAATGGGACAGAAATATTTACGATATGGTAAGGTAAGCGGTCTCAAATTTATGCGTATTTTGTTGAGTATCAGTTTCAATTTGAGTACATGTCTTGTACACCTTGATCTGTAGGCATTTGATTTTCAGCCTTTTGGGTTTTCGAGTCTGTTTTTTTATATTAAAGTTATGGCAATAATTAATTAAAGATATGTTTTGGTGAACAAACACGCCGAGAAAACTAACTTACTGAAATTAATCTTTCTAATTCCCCACCCGGGTATCGCAGATGCCACCCGGATAGCCCGGTCCATTAACAAAGCTTACCCGAGTCATGGGAAGAAAAAGTGACGCACCAACTTGTACCTTGCACTATTGTGATAAGGTCGGTTTTAGCATGCTTGCCGTACAGGTTACGTAGGGTAGTTGACTAATTGTGTCCCCTAACTAGATTGACGCGTTTCATGACAATTAATAGATAAAATTTGTAAATACAATGTAGTCATATTTTTCTTTCTTAAAAAGAGAATTGAATACAAAAATAAAAGAAGTAGATAATAATGAAAGAATAAATACTGCATATTTTTCGCTGTAAACTTGTTGAAATATTACAATGAAAATACATAATATATAGCGGTAAATATGTATGTCTCGAAACGTACATGCCATCAGCTGGAAAATTAAATCGGAGAATGTTCCGTTATGGCGTATTTTCTTTAACATATTTTAAAGTGTGCGAAAGTAAATCTAGGGGATTCGTAGAATGTTATTCTGATACATAAAAAAACCTATAAAAAATTTACTTTGGTTACACTAAACGACAAAACTTACAGACGAACTCGGTTAGGTTCTTATATAAATAACTTGTTAATTTTATTTGGCTTACGGATAGTAAAACAAGACTAATGTAAACTCTTGGATTAACAGCAAGATATCACAAGTAACATAGTTTACAACAGCGTAGCTGCGGGCGTACAATAATCTCACTGGCTTGTTGATAATAATTTAACTTTTACAATTTAACATTAGGTACATTTGATTAGCATAATAACTTTAAGGCTAACTTAAATATTTAGCTGAGATCTAACTAGTTACGTCGACAGCATAAGTTAAAATAACTTTAAGATAATATGGCTTCGTCACGTTTGAAATCAACAGTTTGTTATATTAATTTGTTTCAAATAAGAACACCAAATATAAAAGTTTATTGATTTGTGGTAAAAATGTTCTGCACCTATACTATACAATACAAAATTTGAGGAAATAACGTAATGCCACCTCAATTATAAGTGTAAAGAGCTTGCTTTTTGAATTAAAATTATAATAAACAATTAAATATAACTATAAAACTATTTCATATGACACTTCCAAATTTTTCTACAACTGAATATAGTGTGAAAACGTTTAGTATCTTATACTAATATATAAAGCTGAAGAGTTTGTTTGTTTGAACGGGCTAATCTCAGGAACTACTGGACAGATTTGAAAAATTCTTTTAGTGTTACATAGTCCATTTATGGAGGAAGGCTATAGGCTATGGAACATCACGCTAAGAT
>DWJN01001942.1:0-16466 GCA_018248895.1 Carystus phorcus | reverse complement strand
ATATACGAAACTTTGAAATCGATTTTCTCGAAAATAGAATTTTGTGACATATTACCTTCATCCACTCATCTCTTCAATTATTATTTACATTATCAATGAGGATAACCTCATAAAATATATATTTGTTTCAGGATGCCTTCCGCAGCGCCTCCCGCCGAAAATGGCACCGTACCTCGCAGCGAGCTGGAACAGCTCCAGATGCGTGCTGGTCAGGTTACTGACGAGGTTAGTACTAATCGCTTGGTTTGACCTTTGTATAATCCAGCCTTTGTTGATTTCAAATAACAACGAGGCCAAACTATCATACCTTCGATGCTGGTAGTGATTCTGAAAATCCTCCGAATTAAATAATATAATAATATAATTCGATCTCTTTTTGAAAATGTTAGGACATCCTTAATTAAACAGGTCCTGAAGGAGTATGGTGTACATTAAAATGTTTATCTTGATCTAATAAGATATTAATTGTAGATAATTATAATGTTGAAGAAAACGTGCCCCAGGATTGAACCCTGAGGTGCTCCATGATAATTTTGTTTATGTTAACTTGGCTAAGTCTACATTGTTGTCCTCAACCTAAGATCAAAGTTATATAAGTAACAAAGGAAGGCTTAAATTACGTAATTTAAAGTCATTCATGTTACTATGAACAAAATAGTAAATTGTTTCGCCCGAAGAACATTGTATCAATTACCGAATTATGTCTAAATACTCTACGATGATCTGAAAATTCGGTTTTTAACAACCTGCCATTGCTCTTATTGTGTGAACATTTATTAATAACAGTCGTATTTCATTTTGAAGTTACAGTTGTTAACAAGATTTACCTGCAGTAAGTCAGTAGTTTTGTGATAATGCTATTTGTACATTTGAAATGGATGCTTTCCTAATTTACCCAAATGTTATAATTTCAGTCTCTGGAGTCTACTCGACGTATGATGCAACTATGTGAAGAGGTGAGTTCGCATTTTGCATATATTTAACGTTAGTATCAACTAATGCAACTGTCATAATCTAAGATTGTATTTTATACGAATAATGGTCTTTGTTTTAGCAATCCTATTTTATGACAGTTTAAACATTATTATAAGAATTTAAAGTGGTAGTAATTGTAACTTAACGAATTTTTCGAGAATACCTCGTTACTTCGTTATTAAGAAATGAATTTCTTTAAATTACAACGTACATAAATGAATGTTCCACCAATAAAACTACATTTGTCCTCCATCTTATTTCAAATGCCAAATTTAATAATAACAAAAAATGTCTCGTTAATTTATTCAAGCGTACAGAATAAAAGAGAAAAATATTTTATCATCATTGAGTCAAAGAATTGCGTGGACTCGCATATGTGGTCATATTTCAGTTTAAGTAACTTTAAGTTCCCCCTCATAGTTTTAAGTGTTTATGTTTAGTTATTCCGTTGGTTATGTAATTATTTGTGATCATCTGTGAGAGAGGTGTTCTCGATGCGAGGGAGTGAGGGGTATAGCGGAAGTGTCCTGGATAGCCCCAAGCTCGGTTTGATCTCCAATGCCCGTCCCAAACCCCTTAGGGCGCAGCCTTTTGCTATCCCTGGCTGTTGTGTATCGATGTCGCTAATATTGATGTTATATATTATTCGATGTGTATGTATATTTATTGTAGCTGTCCGATTATGATGTTCCTATATATTTTTGTTTTACATATCCTTTGCGGTATATTTATTTATATTATTGTTTTATTAAGTTAACCATATGGGTGTTGCATGATACGTGTCTAACTGTATCCAAGTGTTAGAGGTCTCAATAGCCCTTTGTGTTGTTTGTAGCATTGTAAATTTTATGTGAGCAAATCAAGTGTTCAGCCTTTGGTGTTGACAGTTAATTGAAATTTATTGGAATTTTAGTGAAAACTTTAGTTGCCTGCCTCTTAATGCTACGGATGACTTCATCTTTTAACTGTCAGCTTCCAATTATTTATGTCCAGTGCTCTGTTTTTGGTTCCATAGCATGAAGCCATCATATAATAGAATATATTCAGGTCCCCTCCTAGTTTAATAAAAGTTAACAATCCTTAGCCAGTAAATTGTCTCTGATATGTGCGCTTTACTATTGAAATAGTCTGTTCTGTTGTGCTTGGGCCTGCTTTCAAAATTAATTCCTTATACTTGGACGCCAACTTCTCTTAAGTTACTATCTGCCTCCGAGGCATCACCTCCTACGCACTTTTTAACAGTTTTACTTCCTCTCTGGTTCTCATTAGATTCCTTTTTTCTCGTTTAATGACTTTTCTAATGTTATTTTCTGTTATCAGAAATATATCTCGAAATACTTCAATATCGAACATCCCAACACTACTTATGATGTCTACATTGATTCATGATCAGTTTAAGTTTGTTCTATCCTGTTTAGTTGTCTCTGTATCGTAAGTTTCTGTGTAGTGGCTGCTCTCTGTTGTTGATTGTAATCTATTATGTTGTATGATTTTCATGCCTTCTCGAACATTCACAATACTACCAAAATGTGGGCGTGAACACACCCCCATACCTGCCACTGAACTCCAACAAATATATCGAGCTACACCTGAAACTCTCACACCAAATACAGACCAATTGTATTTTATTATCAATACCTACATGATTTTTTTGTATTTATATTTTAACTGTATGTTATTATTTATATAATTTATTTATTGATATATATCCACATTTGTTTATTTCTTACTTATCTACAAATAGCATTCTCTTCAAATACTTGTCTGTACAAATATTTGATTAGGATTGTGGTCTTGAACTCAGTACAAAATCAGCAAACTTCCAAACACAGTTCAGACTGAGAGGGGGATATCTTTAGATCCATAATTCGATGTAACTTTGGTTTTTGTTTTGAGACAATAATTATACGATAGATCGAAGATGTCCCCTGCCATGACACTGTATGTGAACCAACCTTCACTCGTTACACGCGTGTACTCCACACTGGTGCAACGTGTGCGACGAAGGGTCCAACCCCACCGTCCACTCACTCCACTGTACCCCTCACAACTAACATGCTCTCTGACTTTTTGTTTCTGCGGCTGGTGTAGAGCAAGGAGGCCGGCATTCGTACTCTGGTCGCTCTAGATGACCAGGGAGGTGAGTGATCTGCAAAATTTGGAACACTACTTAAATTACTTACAATTTTATCTATTTTATTTTTCGCTAACTTGTTGGAGCGTCGTAGGGTTTTCAGTCGTAATGAAGACGGAATCGCCGATGTAGAAGACGTGAAGGGGGTATAGATTGTGTGTTTAAAGTAACGCCTCTATTGATTCAATGCAAAGGTGCGGGCATCCACTGATTTGATCTGCGGATAACTCGTGATAGTGAACACACCAATATAGTTGCGGAAAACCCACATCTTTGTATGTTTCATCAGTAACGTAGATATTATACACTTTGCACAACTAACAGCGAGTGCTATATCGGTAAACGCCACCCGAGTCTATATTACGATACTGTATACATTCTGCATTTCAGATGTTCGTACTCGACTCTAAATTGACAACTTACCTAATCACATGTACCGTATATTATAAACGAGCGAAGTAAATTCGAAACGCTTCTCCTCAACGCACGACTCTTAACATCACACAAAATAATCATGAATCATATGAAACTGAGCACAGATAAAACTGAATCTGGTTTTACTTGCAAGCTTCACTGCATGCATGTCGTTGTTCGAGTAGTGTGTGTTAGCGCACGCGCACGCGCCCGCACGCGCGCCGCACGCCCGCGCGCACGCCGCACGCCGCAGCACGCACCGCGAGCCGTGCCGCGCCGCATCCCGCCACCCACACGACCCCGATACTCTCTCCTAAGATATATTATTTTGATTTGTATTTTATGTATAGAGCGAGGACGCCGGGGGGCAAGCGCTTCATATGTTGAGTCACCAGGGCGGTAAGAGTTAAACTGAACACTGGGTAGTCGAAACGTGAGAACGTCTGTGTTTGAATGTGCAGTTAAAATTAATCTCTTTGTTTTTCTTTGACGTTTCTCTTAAATATCGACTTATCTCAATTCGATGTTGCGTGTGTATCTATGTTTCGATGGGGATGACTTTCAAAGTATAGTGTAAATAGATAAGCCCGATGGCCGTTCGTTGCTAATTGTCGCAAAAGACTGTACTCTATCTTTTGCTGAAGATTTAATTTGAATGAGCTGCGCAATCTGTTTAGTTCTTCCGTTGATATTATCTATCGGAACGCTTTTTATAGGTATATTTATTTATCTTTCCGAATCTCTCTTCTCTTAATATCTGCGGTACTGAAATGAATGCGCGTAACCGAGTGTGTCTGTTGACGTATAGATTAAATGGTATACGCCTTCATCTCCATGGCTAGCAGCGTATTGTTAATGTTAGTTTCGTAGGTCTGTGACTGTTAGCTCGATGCGATCTGTGCCAGTGCGAGGCCGCTCGCTCCTCCACATTACATTAGTTTGTTCATTTATCTTCTTCAATTCAACTAATACTTTGCTACTTTCACGTATCATTTAGGAATGGCTTTATATAAACGCTCATTTGCTAAGTTGATTTATTCATTCACCGCCGGAGGAGCGACTGCCCGCTCGGGCGCAGCTCACCGAGATCATTTCATGTACTTTATTTTATGTTTAGTTGTCAGTTTGAGTTGTGTTGAGTACTGAGTTGTCCCGGCGAGGCGCGCACAGCGTCGTTGCGCGCGCGCCGCCTCCGACTCACGCATTCGTTTGGCGAGCTATAGTGACATCATTATTGTGTTGTAGAGTCACGAGGTGGGCATGAAAACCCTGGTCATGCTGGATGAACAGGGCGGTAAGCATCCAGTAGTATATTTTTACATCACTCATAACTTAGTAAGGCTTGTGTTGGAAATGCCAATTCAGATTGTTTATGACAATTCATTGAATGGCGATGACTTGATAACGTTTAAATACCGATTGAAACGTGTTAACAGTTTAATTTTAAAGGATAATTAATGAAGGTAAAAATCATGTTTTCATGATCATTTATTAAAAATTAGAAAATAAACACGAGAACGTCTCTGCGATCTAACATTCATCGCTGTGAATGAGATCGTCGAGAGCTAACATCATATTTTGTTGAGATAGCGTCTGTTATTCGTTTTGTTTAGTTTTTCTCACGCATCTAGCTGTGCACGATTATTTCAATCTTGCTGTTGAATGCATGTCTATTAGTATTTATGATATTATTATTGTTATTCTAAGTGTTAGTCATTATAATTCTAGAATTTTAATCACTAGTCTCAGCACCATACATCATCTAAATCAAAGGTAAATAAATTAATTTAGTATCAGTTTTTGACCGGATCAGGTGTAAGACATTTAATGAAATTTTGTTCACTTGAAACAGCCAATGAAACGGGTCCAATAGAGCTTTAAATCAATAGAGTTGCTGATATGAAATATGAAATCAAACTTGCATGACAATAGTGTACTAGTTTCAAAGATACTGAGCTTAAAGATTTTGTTGTCTTACACTTAGCCCTGGTAATTGTCGAGAGCGTTGAGAATTTACAAATGAGAAATAGAATGAGTAAAGTAACTGAAAATTAAATTCGCGAATAGAATTCAAATGAGATTTTTTAGACGCTTCAACACACTCGCGAGTTTGCGATTTAAGGGCGGCTTTAAAGCAATTATTGGTGTGTGTGTGAACAGAGCAATTGGACAGAATCGAGGAGGGAATGGACCAGATTAACGCCGACATGCGTGAAGCTGAAAAGAATCTGTCGGGGATGGAGAAATGCTGCGGCATCTGCGTTCTGCCGTGTAACAAGTACGTAGCATCTGCTACAATACATTGTTAATAAGATTCTTTCGACATACACAACTTTCTAATATATCAACATAAGAACAGGCAAATAACTCAAAACTGATATGGATAAACAAGACAGTGTAAATACTCCGAAGTTTCAAACCAATGATTAAGGCCAAGAAAATCATACTGGATAGCTTTATACCAAACTACACGTTTAATCTCCTAATGGTGTTATATTTTCTAAAGGCTCATGTTATGTAAATGTTCTTAAATTTTCCAGGGGAGCTTCGTTCAAGGAGGATGATGGCACATGGAAGGGCAACGATGACGGCAAGGTGGTTAACAACCAGCCCCAGAGGGTGATGGATGAACGCAACGGCATAGGGCCACAGGCCGGATACATTGGCAGGTCGGTAAATCTAAAGTTATTAAGAAGATAGGAAGTAATAGAAAGCATATTATTTAAAAATGGTAAGCACAAAATAAAGAATCCGAGAAATACAAAAGAGAGAATTATTCGTATTTGGTTCATTCTCCGCGAAACGTTTCCTCGTGAAAAGAGTAATAAGCCCATTTTATTTTCATTCACATCGTTAGACAAATACTGTCTTTGTCTCCGATGTTCGCTGAGGTGTGTAATAGGCTCTCTCAAAGGGAAATAAGATGTTTGAGTTATTTGAACTTTGTAATTTATTCCTTCGGTCCCAGCTTCGTCGAGTTGTGAAGCAGAAAATATTTGCGAGAACGTGTTCACAAATGTGTGAATTTGCATGGAAAGAAAAAGCGAGATTCTCGATTTATTTGCCAATATTCTTTTTCCCTTCCTCTAATGTTTCTTAAACCAATTTAATTATAAATAGACGAATAAATTCTGCCAACACTCACATGCATACATGTTATAAACCTCTAATTCAAACAAATGAAAGACTAAACGGACCACTTAAACCAGCAATCGTATGAAATCAAATTATGATCTCAAGTACAGTTAATTTTCGGGCCAATGTTATCTTCAATATTTTCGAATGGACCTCGAATATTAACTGCTGTTTTTATGTTTATATAACCTAAATTGTCACAATTGTTTTTGCATCGTTCAGTTTTTGCTGAGGATACGTATAGTTTGGGAGCATTTGCGACAAATTTTAAATTACGCTTAAGTTTTAATTTAGTTTACATTGTTCAGATGCATTTTATAGTTGGTTAGCCCAATAAAAATGAAATTTCTTCCAGGATAACAAATGACGCCCGCGAAGACGAGATGGAAGAGAACATGGGCCAAGTGAACACTATGATTGGCAATCTGCGCAACATGGCGCTTGATATGGGCTCCGAGCTGGAGAACCAGAACCGCCAGATCGACCGCATCAACCGCAAGGTAGGGTAGGGGAGCTCTATGGAGACTGGTCATGCTGACTATATTGGTCACCAAAGGGAAGTAGAGGAATGTAGCGGGTTTTGTAATAGATAATGAAAGGAAAGTGCTGTGTGACTTATTCGAGGTGAGAAAATAAGAGGATGAGAGCTACATTTGAAGGAATGAAAATGAAAAGAGAAAGATCGATGCCAATAAAAGCTACTTTAAAACAAATTAATGTTGGGTTCCCTTTTATCTCTCAAATGTTACATATCATGAAATTTGTTGGCGTAATATAATATACACCATCAAGTAGCGGTCGCGAATTTGAAAACTATAACACAACACTTAAGTAGAAACAAATTGTTCAGAAACATCTGTATTTTATAACATTTTTTTCAGATATTTTCTGTACTTAATAAAAACAACCATAGTACGCTTGATACGTTTCTGACGACTGTCACATATTTCAAGATGGTAGCTCTCATTCTCCGGTTAAACTTATTTGGAAAATTAATTTAAATTGTGCAGAAGTCATGACATTGACTCTTACGAAAACAAAGATTTTTAATAAACCTTATGTTAGAATCAGATGTCTTAACGTTATGGGGAAATATAAATAGGATATTAACCGCACTATTAATGTAGCTGTAAGGGGTTCAGTAAGTATGTTGACTTAAAACAATTTTTAGTGATTTGAGGCCAATGTTGCCAGATACAAAATAAAACTGACCATTACATTGGCAATAACTTTTTAAACGAATTTGGAACTTTCGAAAAATTGGTAGTGTTTAAAAAACATAATTTAAATACTTTTTTGTGAACCCGTCGTAGTTTTCTAATAACGTTATCGATGTTTCTAGGAAATTTTGTGTTTCGTATTAAAATTAAAACGAAGAACATTAAACTTAAATTACAGAAGTGTTAATTTATTTCAAAGTGAAGTCACTAACATATATTTGGTACCTTTGCGACGGAATCACATGACATTTCTTTCTTTAACAAGTTTTGAATTAAATTTTCTATAATTCATTATTACGAAAAGTTTTTTATAAAGTTTGTTTTTTTATGAATATTTATTAATTATGTTTGTGTGTCAATTGTGTTTGTGTATTGTCTTTTGAGACACGGAAGAATTTTTTATTTTGAAATTCAGCCGTGTCTCGTGTTGTTTCACCATTTTAGAATCGCCTTTCACCTTAGAAATTGGATTGGGATCTTATCTGTCGCAAACTGTCCTTTACTATCGCTTATTGGCCTTCGAAATTTCAGTGATCCGCTTACCTGGCAACCGGAATTCCTTTTAGTTGTCACTCAGCATGCTGTCTTTTTCATACCTTCGTAGTGTATGCGGGTAGAAGCGATTGGGTGTTGTAAAAAAAAATCCTCCTGTTTGCCGTTTCGCGATGCCAACATAACCAACTGACAGTTCAGAACACGTCCTTCCACACTCATCTGTGACTAGATATCACCATTCGAGCGACTAACTTACCTCACTAGAACTCATCAGTAACAACATTCCGTTATCACATTCCGATATTACATGATTCTCTTTGAAATCAAATCAGCGACTGTGATTAGAAATTTCTACAAAACATATCTGTCTCTTTATACATACTGAATGAACAGTTCATCCGTGGTTTACAGTATCTGATTTTTATAAATTATGTTGTACATACAGTGTTTGTATAAACTGACAGTAAACTAACAGTCGTGAAAGCTGATCCAAAGAGACGGACATAGACAAAACGCTATTCTTAATCGTAGGGTGAATCAAATGAAACGAGGATAACGCTGGCGAACCAGCGTGCGCACGAGCTGCTCAAGTAAACAACGGCGGTACACACCACTACACACCACACACAGTCTCGTGGTAGCGGCTCATTAGTTAAGTAAAGAACAAGCTTCACACATTGAAACCTTGCGACGTTGGTTCTCATCGGTGAATACTCACACGTAGCCATATATGATTGAAACGATCGCTTGTATGAAGCTTGTTCTCCGTTGAGTCTGCTCATGTGAGAGCGGACCGATTGCTATCGTTATTGTATTTATAGGGTTAACTTAATATACCATAAAACTATATCAGAATTCCTTCGAAAATGATTCTTCAGTTAAAGGTCCGTGCGCTGAGGCAACTTTCATTTGTGCTTTTTACGACAAATAATATCTTATTCTTATATACTATTACGTAAAAACAGTATTAGTAGTAACTATTAAGAATTTGGATAATTATAATGGCGGCTTAATGGGGTTTATTAACCCTAACCGTAACCCTAATAATCCTTTTTTTGTCAGACTCTTGTAACGAGACACATTTATATAATATTAATTTTCACTCAGAGGTAGTAAAAAATCACAAACAAGTTTTCTTGGTAAATTTAAATTAACTCTATAATTTGGAATTATCTGTGTATGTAATTATGTCAAGTGACATTTGGCATTTTGGACGCCATTAAAATTGGCGGGAAATCGACATAGTGGAAATCAATTTCTACATGCACAGATAGTTCTGATCGATAATATAATTAGTTTCGAATTCAAAGTATATTCGTAGTAGTTTATCTACTTCATAAATAAAGTTATAGATTAAGAGTCTACAATACCTATGAGATTGTTGAACATGGACAACCATCGCGTAAGAAATAAAGTTAAATGATAAAGTTGGTGCTTTATGATGTAAACTTTTGTTTGATCGTTTTGTGAATTTGTTTGTATACCGTATGTATCTTATTTTTTGTATTTTCTTTTTTTAAATTAACGATCCCTTAAGCCATGTTTGTAATGACCAATGATATGAAGCGAGTATTCCGAGATTACCAGTCGGGGCAAACTTGTATGGCAGATAAATGTTCCGTTGTTTTATTTGTGTTTTCCGTAACTATTTTGGAATCCTGGTACGGGGATTAAGGTGTGTAAGCGTTTATTAATATATTTACTTTTTAGTCAAATATTTTTATTTTTGTTTCTTACCACATGTAGCAAGCTAGCAAATAAATATTGAATGCTAGTAACAAAAATAATAAAATAAGCAGTATCTTGATTTTAAAACAATTTTTCTAAATAACTAATCGAATGTTTTTCGGTTGTTCTATATCTAATTTAAACGTAATTTTTGAAAGTAACAATCCTATTTTGCAACTGATATTGTAACATAATAATTATTATGTTTTTTTTTGTAATATTACACTTATGAATAGGTATTAGGAATTTATTATACAATCGGTTGGTTTAATTTACTACTATATATTAAGTTATTTATGAATCCCATTATTCTGGTGTTGTCCAAAAATATTTTTGATATAAAAATCTATGATTTGGTTTAGTTTTGAGGCTTATTCTTGTGTATACTCAATGTAATTATTTTTATCGTTTTACATGAGATATGATTCTTTGAATTTAATTTCTACCCTCTTGTAAAGCTGCAGATACATACGATCGACCATTTTGAATAGTAGTATGTTGTTTAATCATTCATGTTTAATGTTACACGAATATTATTGATAGATGTGTACTCCATTACACCCTGAGATGTTATTTTGTGAACGTACATTTACCTCTTGTTAAATCTATTATTGTTAATATTAGACAACAATATTACGCTTGTCGCAAAGTTAAACTTTCCAAAACTAATATCTTACTCCGATAAATATAATTAAAAGAAATTATCGATATCATCAATACTGATAATCATAATAATTAATAATCTTCAAACTAAACATATAATATAGATTTTATTCCAATTAGAATTTGAAATGTCTCTCGTGTAAACGAAGCAATGATAGGGATGAGTTGATATGTGATAATAGTTTGAAATTAAGTATTTAGAATGTAGCTGTATCAATCAGTACCAGATATATGGATCTGATGTGGAATCTTAAATCTCTGAACTTTTCATAGGAGCATTTATGTAGACCATTGATATAAAATTTACAAAAATAGATAAAATAGATAGAAAAAATAATACATATATCATATGAACTGGATTTTGAATGACTAATCAGTATACACATATCTTTGATCAAAACATATCTGCTTCTATGGAATAGTCTAGAAACTAACTATCTTATGTTTGTAATTAGTATTCTAGATCTATATTATAACTTATAATAGACATATTTTTTATTTGCAAAATAAATTATAATTTAAAACATGGCTTTAGTTTTGCTTCCTATCTATATTATGGTAATTTTATATAATAAGATTGGTATTAAGCGAGACAAAGGTTAGATAGTAAGGTAGTCACAATATACTTTAAGTAAAAAGTTTAGTGTTACAAATAAGATATTAATAATTAGTAAATTCATACTTAGTTGCTACAAATACAAAATAAACGATGCATAAATAGAAAAAATTTAACTCCAGAATAAAAACATAAGACGTTAAGAATCGACAGATTTTTGAAGTTTTAAACCTTAATTTCGAAGTGATAGTTTGTGTAAATACTTTATACTTACAAAATTGTAAGTTAAAAGTATGTTACAATATTTTTTTTTATCTAATCTGTATAAAGTCTTACTATAACAGTTTAAGTAAAGTTTCTATTATTTCAAGACATCACCATAGTTTAGTCAACTTTAGTCCGAGTGTTAGAGTACTTTATTAAATAGCGCAGGTAACTAAGCATTTAACCACGAGACTTACACATAACACTATAACAGTACACACCTCCGGCGAAAATTGTGAGTATTATTGTATAAATAACTATTTTATTTACACAGCTACTATAAAAACTAATATTGCACTTAATTTATAGATTGTACATAGATTGGCTTCAATAATTTTTAAGCTTATACTATGCCAGCTTCACGAATACCCTCGAAATAACAAGACGTGAAATGTATGTGTAATATTATTACATTCACATTTTACTTTATTATTACATTATTGTAACGAAATGAATTGTGTAAAAGTTTTTATATTATACACTGAAATAGTTTAAATTTCATAGTATAGTCCAGTAATGTATACAAAAGATTTTGAAGTTACTTCATAATGATTAATAAATTCAACTAAAATTAAATATTTGCAATTTAGTTATTTATAATTTTGTAATTTATGAATAAACACAAGTTAATACAGCCTTGAACAAGAGTTAATTAAACTAAATTAAAGTAGTGTTGAAAATCTGCTAGACCACGTTTATATAACTTTATAAAATTGTTACATACATGCGCAGAGGTATAGAACGGCTTGGTGATTTTCGAATCTCACATAACACTTGACAAAACTATCGTGAATACATTGTATTTGATGCGGCCAGATCTTACAAGTGAAAACATTATAATATGATCGCCCATTTGATCAATAAGTATACCAAATGGTGTTAGTTACGATAAATTGAATCATGGAGGATTGATTTCGTCAAAATTTGCAATTACATCAATAATTTACGCTTGTGAGATTCAAGAATTACCTTGGAGACTTGCTATTTGCGCCTCGACTGCTTGATTGCGGTAATAATATTATTCGACTATTGTATTAAAACATATTTTAATTTAAAACATCCAAAATTCATTTTTATCTACACATGGTTCAATTTGGTTCATCCAGAATGGAAGCTTGTAATTCGTAACAATATATAATAGCACTAAAGACTGAATGAAACAAAGTCATATGTGAATCGTGCTAAAAAACAACAAAATTGAAGATGCTTGCAACATATAAGCTTTTGTGAATCATAAACATGGGATTTAAACTCGTGAATATCATTTTCATTATCACTCGTAGTAGTTAATATTTCGAATGTATTAATAAATTTATATTTCCATAGGGCGAGAGCAACGAAACGCGCATTGCGGTGGCGAACCAACGCGCGAACAAGCTCCTCAAATCTTAAATTATCTGTATAAAGCAACCCATTCACTGGCCTAGATATCCGCGATGTATTTATCTGTGGTTTCATAGACTATTATGTTTTATACTTCGAGATCTTCAGAGTAATTAATTAGATGCAGAGCAGAGTTTCTACCATCATTCATATTCTTACAATTATCCAAAAAGCGTGGTTAATTATATAATACAGTTCTGTAATTGTTAATAGATTCTCCTGCGCCCATATTACTTATAGCAGATGAAATCGATAGGTTTGCAATTCCCAGTAAGTCGTATTGCAAAAGAATTGCTTAAATTCCATTATTTTACTCTAATGACATTCAATTGATCCGACATTCGGATCGTTAGCCACAGTGAGCGTGGACAGTGAATGGGTCACTTTGTTGGCATTATCCACAGATTGGTGCAAATTTATTTTACACGTACAATAAACATTTCCGTACGCATTTTTTTTTATGTAATGACGAATGTAAATAAATAAGTAGCTCATACTTTTAGTGATGTGGAAATCGTTTATCCACTTAAAAGAGGTTGCAATATTTTATCTGCAGATAGAAACACCAATATTTGACGTAACTATTACAACTGCAATTTCTTAGACCAGGCACGATTCAATCTAATACAAACTGTAATATTTTTTGTCCAAAGACAAAAGTAGACTCTTTCATAGCCATAGAGGATATAGAATATCCTTTGTAGCAATAGATCAACAAATTTAGAAAGAAAGCTATAGTTCAAACGCAATCATTCTATAATGTATCTCAATCATTGCATTTTATTATATTTGTTAGTTAAATGTCTTAGTTCCTTCTAACTTTGTATAGACCTAATAACTTCGTACTTAACTATTAAAATACGCCTTGATGACAGTAATAGAACACAATCAATTATTATCAAAAAACTAGGACCAAGCTTTTATAATGTTATAATAGAAATTATTTTAAAAATTCCCACAAACAGATACAGATTTTTGAACTATAATGTGCCAAACTAATATGTTTTCTTTCTTTTGTGGAATAGTGAAAAAACTATTATGGATAAATCAATAGTTTTTTATGTATCATTTTGTGTCATGATTTGTTTTTCGGTAAGTACATATAGACGTATAAATTTACTTTACATGATTATGTCTAATTTTATTGCACTCGTCTAAAAATAATGGATTTGGCTCAATATTGTTAATTAACTTGGCTTATAGGCTTCACTATGGTAAATTTATGAGAAAATATATATTTTTTTCAATACGCCGATTTAGAACGACCTAACTTGACTTCAAATTTTCAGTTCACGTCTAAATAAATTTTTTGTTCAGTTCATACCATGGCGGTTTAATTAACCATAAGAGATAATTAGAAGTGAATGACTTAGAGATACACAACGTGAAGTTTAATAACTTTGATCGTGAGATTGGAATTGAGTCCAAAATATTAAAGTTACAAAGCGATCAATCAATATTAATATCGTTATATTCCAGTATAATCGGTAAAATGTTTGTATTTAAAACTTCATGTTTACGTAGAAATTTTAATATCTACTGATTATAGTGAAATTTAATATGTAATTAGTCTCGTTGGGTGCGGTCGATGTGTTGAGCGAGTACCAGTACTGAGAGTTACGAGTTTCGTTTTTAGTCTAAGCAAATGGTGCCTCTTAGTTTAAAAATATGTTTAAGTTATATTGATTTGTGTATTTATCTTTATTTAATAATATTTGTATTTCTTTGGTGCTCGTATAATAATTTCTGGTCCAATCTATTTACGTGTATTTAGTTTAAAAGTGCTAACAGATAATGCAAATAAAAATTCCGTGTATAAATTCTTGACAATCATGACGTTTGAACTAAATTCGTACGTTTTTCCCGCCTTAAATTGAGGGGGAAATTGCGCGACAACGTGTTTTTGTTTCAATTTTGACATTAAAATTTAGGGGCGAACTTTTTTGTAGTTCTTCCAGTTATTCGACATAATCTGATGGATTACATGAAATGGTTACGGTATTACATGTATTAAGGGGGAAATAGTATTACGATGACGACAAAAACGTTATGCAATACCCTATTTAATAGTTGAGCATGTAAAATTTATTATTACTTAAAGTATATTGTTAAGTATGAAGAGTAAAATTGTACCGGCCTTAGGAGTAATGATTAGGAATGTTAAATGAAAAACGGCTTGTTAAAATTATTATAATATGTACTCATGTACCAGCTTAGTGTTAAGAATTTTCGAAATTTCTCGTCTTTCTCTCAATATTATATTAGTTAAGAGTTGCCGCGCTGATATTGAAGGTCTGTCCGAAAAAGTACTACAATCGCGGTATTCGTAGATATTTTTTTTGCTTTGGACAGACCTTTATTTGAAGTGCATATTTTAATATTAATAAAAATATTTTAACAGCGTCTTTTCTCATAGACTTGTGTTTAATATGCTATTATATTTAATCAATAGACGAAGTACTTACCGCCTGCGCAAAACGTATATGTTTATACTCAGCCTAGTAACGTTATCAAGTACTATTACAGAAATATATTACTATAGGCATCTATTTTCTTTATGAATAGACTAAACATAGTTAGTAACAAGTGTTAATTTCTTATAATTAAATTATTGATTTGTTAAATTACCTACGTGTTGTTCTATTATTTATCTCCTTTAATCCTTAATTATTTGAGTTTTTTAAATTGAGACACACGGATGATATTTGAAGTGTAAATTCCATCCATCTCGCCTTGAAACCAATCCCTCAGAAAGATGGGACAGTGATGTAACGGTTTGGTAATGTACATTTATTGTCGAAGAATTTATAACGAAAGTGGTACCTAATAAGGCCATCTACAATTTAAAGGTACAACTATTCATCACTTAGTACAACCATAGAGGAACTATACTTCAATTGGAACTTCGCTTATTGTAGCAAAAACAGCGCCACCACTGGCGTGAGGAATTACCTCAAGGTGATTGTTATCTCTTATTGTAACAGTTTTGTATCTACCAATTCAGATGGCGCTGTTGTCAAAAATATTAAACATAGTTTTGAATTCTAATTCTATGAATGTTATATTGAACAGTAGATTTTGATGATTTGATATTACTATCTTACTCTTCTTATAAACTTTATTTGCTACTTTTTGCGTTCCTGGGGCTGGCAGCACTGACTTCAATATTTTCTAGGGTCGCCCGAGCACACACAAACAGATGTCAGATAATAAGGAATTAAACAAAATCTTGCAACATCTCGATAGATGGCGCATTGAAAATGAAAAACCGATTTAAAAGATTAAATACCTTTCGTTTATGATGAAATTATAATTACAAGGTCTAATTTTATGTCTTAATGCATATTCTTGCTACAAAACTAAGAATAGAACTGAAAAAAAACATCCTAAAATGGGGTAAGCAGTGCCATCTATTGAAGAAGAAGAAGAAGAAGAAGAAACATTTATTCCAGCAAATGCTTAACTTTCTATTACACATACATAATAATGGAAGTAAGAT
>DWJN01001941.1:0-16466 GCA_018248895.1 Carystus phorcus | reverse complement strand
GTCTTTGGTACTTTGGTACTTCGCGCATAAAGAGCAAGAAGACAACGATACATACAGTTATATCTCGGATTATGTATTACATATAATCAGGATTCAACTTCACTTAAGGTAAGTTCGTTCAATCCTATCATTATTTTATGTTAAATGATAACAGCAATTGAAATTGGCTAGGTTGTAAATATATTAATTTGTTAGTGACTTTCTACTACTGCGTTTCAAAAACTTATTTGAAAAATATACAAGGCAAAGAAATTCCAGGTTAGAAGGTCAAGATATAAAGAGTAAAATGCCTAATGAGTTTGGGTCAAGCAAACATTGCCCATTCGTGACACGGTGACCCTGTTCCTCGTATGTAACATGGAGAAACATTTTTTATGGTTAACGCCATTATGTCACGCTAAGAACCTTTTAGGTAAGGAGGAACTAAGTCACATTGATCATTAAAAACCTTGTCATTTCAATATTATACTCGTATATACATATTCCGTTCTTCCTGGAATTGGCAAAATTATCGGCATTTTTATGAAATAACCGGTTGTCCGTTAACAACATGCCAGTTACGAATGTTTAAGGAATTTGTCAATATTAGATCGTATCATAAAATATGTACAACGATATGAACGGTACTACATAAGTACATATGACGGTATTACGTGCCTATCAGTAGCTCGTATTATTTGTCTACTTGCTGTTTTTGTATGCTCCGTTTTCTCCGCCCTACCCTCACTATTCTTGATAATTTAGTTGCTATTTTAATTTTAACACTGATACTTTTGTATAGACTAAAACATGTTAGATATGAACCATTTTGCTTCTGGTTTTCGATTTTTATTCTTAGCTTCAGGCGGACAAAATATTGTGAAACATTCACATGATAATTTGTGCTTTTTTCTAAATGTGTTGTTATTTTAGTCCTTAACAAGTAAATTAAGGGTAAGTACTTAAGGTAAGAGGCTTTTGAATTTTAGAAGTAGTCAGTGGTTACATATTAGTGAATAGAATCCTTGCGAATGTGGATACTTTTATTTTTTCCAGAATTCATCTAAAGTAAGTGAATTCGAACTCAAAATCATCATCATCATTTATTATTAGAAAATACTTGTGAAACTGTTAGTTAAACATTAGTGAGGTCGGTATAAACATTTCAAAAAATAAACGAGCTGTAAAATTATTTCTTGGCTATTCATTAAATAATCTGATACAGACTCAATAAATCTAATACGAAGATAAACAAATAACGAAGGAAGCCAAGAAAAAGTAAACTAGAAGTTTTAAATAACCTTAGGTTTTTTAATTTTAAGTTGTGGAGTTGATCAAGGAATCGGTTGTGAATATATTTTCAATGAAATAAGTGAACAATAACATTTATCCAGGGTACTAAGTCATGAGTTTTGCAAGCAAGAGCGACTAACAGATTAAAGTAAACTTTTGTTAGCAGATTAATTACCTCACTTTTTCACCATCACCCAGGGTCAACTGGCAGAGAATGCCATTAGACATTAAGTTCACCCTTGTAACCTCTGATTAAGGAGTGTCTAAATAAATAAATAAATAAATAAATAAATAAAAATTAATATTTGACTCCAGTACATGCGTATCGAAGGAATGAACAAGTTCAAAGACATTATTTATACAAGCCACATCGAACTGTTATTGCGGTGAGTGTGGGTCAGTTGGCACCACTCCAGCTCCGATGTCCTGGTTGTGTCAGTAGAGCGAAACAGTGACCGCCTCGTTACTGACAATCTCAATTAAAATCTCTGTAATTCAGTGCAGAGATTAAATTTGAAGAGACTAATCGTCATTTGCATTTAAGATGGTAAGAATTATAAAGAATTGCTTTCTGAGTAACGGCGGTAAATTTTGGATAATACGTACAATATTCTTTATAACAAAGCTTACCTATATAACTATTAAATTCTGATAGTATAAATATTACCTACATGTTAGACATTTACTTACTTGGTATTTTTTGTTGGTGTCCCTCGGGGCTCGACTCTAGGACCTTTCCTTTTTTTAACGTATACTTAAGTTTTCTATACAGCGACAGTAACAAGGCTGACACTTTCAAGCTATTAGTAATTTGGTAAACTTTGATCATATAAGAAATACTCTAAGCCATATCTCACATTGGTTACTATTAAATTTTTACCTATGAATTTACTTGGCTCAATGTAAAATCTTGTAAACAAGGTCATCAAGTTGAATAATAAAATTTTATATAATAAAATTCTATAGCATTTTGCGAGATAAATTTAGAGAGCAAATTTAAATGGGACACCCAAATAATAAAGCTTGAGACTAAACTCATTAAGTTTCGTAAAAAATAAATAGTTTCATGTCAAAACAATTGTTTCGAAATAAACCATTGGTAATCATTTGTTTGTAGGTTAGTAAAACAGTCGCCTTCATAATAATATATTGTTGAAAGATTAAACATTTCTTATTTTAATTATTGCATAGACTTATTCCCAAGGGCTCCAGCGAGGTCACGAGCTGCCCTCGGCCTTGACGAAGATATCCTGCCGCTTGATTACCTTATGCACCTCTGTATAGGTACCTGGGAACGTGACTCCTTCGTCCTATAGCCGAGCAGAGTTCCACACCCCCGCCGTGCCCCCGCCCAACAGCGCATGTGCAAAACTGACAGCCAGCGATCGTGCCAACACGTTCTAGTTTTCTCCATTAACTCGCTTTAGCCAGGAAAAAGCAACGCAAATTTCAGATGTATGTTTTGTACGCAGAAGAATTAAAATGGCCGGCGGAGTGTGAATATCACGCGCGGCAATGAATGAGCAGGATGGTGGCTAACGGCGTTCTGAACGCGTCTAATGGTAAACATTCTAATGTTGTGTGGTATCGGTAGATGTGGCTTGATGTGGGGTATAACAGTTTTGATTTGCAGTGGAGGCGACGGCGTATATCAGCGCGGTAGCAGCGTTCGCTGTCGTCGTGCTGGTTGTACTCCTATTCCTCAATAGACGATGGTGTTACTCCGCTGTCTTCGGACGGAAGCGCTGTGACGATGAAATCCTCACCGTAAACGCAGGGATCTCTGCTCCTGGAATTCCTCTCGACAATGCTCAGTTTGGTGAGTCCTTTAGAAATTTATAGTAATCGTCCTTCGTGCTATGAAGTAATTCAATTATATATTTGTTATTTATTCAATTATTATTTATATTAACGATTCAGTGTTTACAGTTATAATTATTCTGTTTAATAGATAATACATTTAGATAGATTTAGTTACCTAGACGAAGTAATTATCAAACGAATTTTTGGTTTTTGTAATGCCAAGTTTTTTTTTGTAAACGGTGTAATAAGCTTCTCGTTAGAATCATAATTATATTATAATTATGTAGATATCTAATATTTAGCACTATCAACCAAAATGAAACGCTAGCTATATTTTAACTATGACAATATTTTTTTGTTAAATTGATTCAACATTTCATGATATAGGAATAAAGGTCCATAAAACAAATGTGATTTTAGAAATAATTGGATTTGTAGGCCTCCGTCCTATACACGTTGTCATGGATATAAGACGCCAATTTTTAACACAACAATGAGTTTTCATTAGTCACTTACGCATATAGTTGATGATTTTTATCATAGCCGTTAGTAATCCGTGACGCAAGATGCAAGTAATTTATATATTAAATTGAAATTAGCATTTCATCTCGACTAAAACGAATAACATTTTTTTTATTCCCTTATCCAACACAAAACATGACACGTTGGGTTCAGCTCCTCTATCCTACTTTCGTTAACATGATTGATTATCTTCACTTGTCAAATTCACCCTCGTTATGGCTTGAACCTTTAGTTAGGCATTACTTGTTGTAGGTACTTGAAGCGTATTATCGATTGATGTTGTTCGTACATCTGTGTTGTTATAGATGCTTTGTCGAAACCGATCCATTACCCCGATCGAATATTCACGTTCGAGACCTCCGACTCGGATGATGAGCTGCGCTTACACATACAGAAGGTGAGACTTTCGTCTTATAACATAGCCAAAAGTTATTGAATAATATTAACAAAATATCAACAAACTTTTCCGGTTACAACAACTTTGATAATCCTTAAACCCATTTTATAAGTAATTATATCATCCATAGAATACAATTAGATTTTTAGACATTTATTTATTAGACATCGTAGTTAGTGAATCCGTAAGTAAACCACACGACACATAGTATTTTAATGTGTACAATTTGCAATTATACGTGTAATATTAATATGTTTCCACTTAATTTACCTACGAGTGTTTTATATTTAGACGTAAATTTGAAAGGGAAAATAAAAATTTTCGACGTTCTGCATACACTTTTTTATGTATAATTGTTTATAAATAACGAACGTTCAAATCAGTTATAGACAAAAATAAATCTACATAATTCATATGCTACGATATTTTTTTAAATATTAACGACTAGTTAGGGAATACAAGTCTACTTAAACAGTGTTCATGAATATGTAATTTTATGAAGCTAAGTCCTGAATAATTTACGTAAATTTTCATATTTACAAAATGGGAGCCCAAAAATCTATTACTTTAGAATAAAATGACTCTGCGTAAGATGGATGTAACCTATTTCAGGATAAGGATGAAGTGGAATGTCACTATGAGGAGAAGAACGAGAATCAAGCAGTTACGAAAGTGGACGTGGAGATCGTCCAGAATGCACTGCGAGAGACCAGTCTGGCCGAGGCCGGTCTACGCGAGAGCAGCCTCCGAGAAACTAGTCTACGCGAGAACAGCCTTTGCGAGACCAATATCAGAGAGACCAGGATTGATGATGTAGTGACCCAACGCGCGGAGTACATCCATACTTTGGAAGCGCAAAGTAGCATCGACAGCGATGTACTTGCGCATAATGTGAGTTGCAATCCAATAACGTAGGTACTATTGAACATCATTTAAACTTTGATATATTCATGACAAAACGAAATTGCTTCAACCAGCGAACATTTCAAAGTTATCAAAAATACTTTTGTGTCCAGTTTTCTTACTTATATTAATCTTCTGCCTTGCAACCATAAATCTTGTAATACTTATTGAAAGTTCCTTCTTAGGACACATCACTCCTTTGTGGAGAAAGCGGCATCTCCCAGGAACGGGGTTCCGTGGAGCTGACGCTACTATATGACGCTCCAGTCCGCAGTATGACAGTCCACGTCCTTCAAGCGCGGTCCTTGCCGCAACGCACACAAGGGCAAATGCTTCAGAGCCAGGTAGGAATCTGAATTGTTATGTTCTCGTAAGATGTAATATATTTCTTCAAACATTGAAAAGTGGACGACGAAATAGATAAGTCACTTGACAGTAAGTAAGTGGTCACTGTCATGTGGAGAGTAACACTAGAGGAGTTGTAAATCAATGTTAAGAGTACCTACTAGACTCTTTTTACACATTGTTTTAAGAACGCCTTATTATAGCTTCTGGGAAAAATCAGCATGATAGCCATATACCTACAATAGATGCCAGAAACAATAGTGGAAATCGAGCTGTGCTATGCTTTAGCATATACTATTATGGTATAGTAGGTATATTTTGGTATATTTAACTGCCCCATCCATGGCAGCTATGATCCGAAATTAGTTTCATCATACCCTTAGGCAGATTCTACATAGCCGCTGATTGAAACATACTTACTCGTATTACCGTTATCCTAACTATGTAAGGTATGATTATTTTTGTTGCATAATTTACAACAACATATCCTTTTTAGTGTACACAAATATAATAAATTCAAGTACAACAAGCAATCTTATCATTTAATTAAAAATATTTTTACGAAATCTAGATACATATATATTTATATTTTTATTTATTCATATACTTATATTTTTATTTTTATACCTAGTACAAACAATACATCCGTTTTAAAAACAGATTCCTTAAAGTGGTGAATGTTTTGTTGTAGGCTCGAATCGTTTTGCTTCCGCTCAAAAAACAGAAATATAAATCTAAGATACGCAATGGTGAAAATCCTCAATACATGGAAAGTTTCGTCTTACATAAAATAAATCCAGGTGAGTTTCTGAGTGAAATATGTTTATAATCCTAATTTCATACACTTATTAAGAGTTCCTGATACACACAAATGATGTGGCTAAGGAACACTATCTGGGAGTGTTATTATTATCGTTTAATATTGTCATAATATATATAGCTCGTGCTATTTAGTTGTATTTAACATGGACCACAAACGAAACAAAGATTAATATTTGAACCAAACTTTTTTGTAAATAGCACAAACAAACAAGGAAACTCAATACATGATGGTAAGTGGTCACTGCCCTTGGACATCAACCAAGAAGGTGGTAGCTGGCCATCTTCACAGAAACATAATAGTAGTCTAAAAACATCCCACATTTGGGTTGGCCACTAACTCCTCCACCAATCCTCATTGGGGCAGCGTGGTAGAGTATACTCTAGACCTCCTCAGTGGAGAGGAGAGACCCGTGCTCAGTAGTGGGCCATTAATGGGTTGAAGGCAATAATATTGATACATACTTTACGCTAAGCCCTACCGACTCAGTGTTGCCGGCTTCTGACGTCTCTAGACCGCTCCAATACGGAGAATATTGCTGTATATAGGTACATGTCCCGTAATTAATGGATAATCCTGGAATGCCAAAATATTTTTCTCTGTTCCGTACCTCTTACCATCAAAGGTAATCCTAGGCCGTTAATATAACTTATATAACCTTTAACTATCTACTACGACTATCCGTGTCTTAATGTCTATCTAATTAAAAACGATTTTATACAGAGGACGTCCATGGACTCGGTCTTCGCATTCGGATTTACGGCTGCGAACGAATGCGGCGGCAACGGTTGCTGGGCGAGGCCAGTGTGAGCTTCGCTACACTCAATTTTGAGTTGGAGAACAACCTGTGGCTCCAACTTATGCCTCGACAGCACCATCAACATCACCAACCGAGTTTGCAAGTTAGTTGATCGCTAAATATGCTTTTACATCTCCATTAACCTGCACTGGAGAAACGTTGTAGAGTATCTAGGCCTTCTCAGTGATAAGGAGACATCCGTTGGCTAGGTGGCCATTAATGGGTTGAAGGCAAATTTATGGGAAATAGAATACAACCCTAACCAAAATATTAAAAAGTAAAATACTGAATGTTTACACAAATTTTCATGTGCCAGGTTCATTACAAAAGTCACAATCAAATCAAAAGTCACACTCATTACAAAAAGGCCCTTGACCAACGTCTAATTGAAAAATCGTTAATTGTTTTGTTCATGACACCGCACCTATCTTTGCACAACGTCACAAAATGTATAAAGTGTAATACTTGCTTACATTAGTAACAAGAGATTACGGAATGGATGGATGGAAACGGATGTTACACAGACAAAAATAATACAGATCTGATAGTATTTGACAATCGATTTCCAGCTTCCCAAGCTCGAGTTGAACAATTCGATAACGGGCGTTCTAGCCAGCCCGTCTTCCATCACTACGGTGATGACTCCCGGAGCTGGCGGTGGTGAGGCTTGCAGTCTGGCGAGGTCAGACTCCGCCTCGTCTTGTTGTAGCACCCGATCGGCCCCGGAGCTTCTATTGGGATTGCAGTATAATTCTACCACATGACATCTGAGCGTCGAGGTAGGTTTACTTCTCACGCCTCTAATTTATCATACTATTTACTGTCTTAGGATTGTTACATCCCTAAATATGAACAATTTTGTGTTTACGATAGAAAGATTATTTCTTGTACCTGATAAAGGAACAGACGTCGTTGACGTCAACGTCCTTTAAATGTAACTCGATACAATAATGCTAGTAGACAACAACAGTTTATAATATCCTGGTCCGAAATGCCAAGAATTTTGATCTGATATGTTAAGATTTTAATATCGATAATAGTAATATCATATTTTGCTATGGAGAAGCGGCACATGAAATTACGTACTGAAATGAATTACTCAAAATTTATTCATGCAATTGTGTCTCCCGTCAGATCATAAAAGGCACCCACTTCCGCAAGCTATCACCGAACAAGGCACCAGACACGTACGTGAAGCTGTGCCTCATCAGCTCGTTGGGTATGGAGATGGGGCGCTGCAAGTCCACCACCCGCCGCGCGCAGTCCAACCCGCTCTATAAGGAACTTTTTATCTTCCAGGTATATATCTGATTATATCTTTCAGAGATAATTTATGAGAGCATTAAAGAAAAGGAAAGTGAGCAAATTAAATACTGAAATTAATTTATTTTTCGTAACGTCTTCCTCAGTGCGGTTGCCTGATCTTTCTACAAATTACCTTTTTTATCGCATACACTCAACATGTTTACTGTAATGGGTACCGTTTTTCATACGTATATTAAACTAAATTAAATTTATGCATCAGTGTAGTCAAAGTCCCATTACCACTGGACAATATTAGTCTACACTAATCCAGTGGTCTAACAGCTAAAGTATATACGAGATTGTAAGCACTCAAAAATGTGGTGATTAGGTGGCATTATTCCAACTGACGGAAGTGACGCTGATGGTGTCGGTGTGGTGGCGGCGCAGCGTGAAACGCAACGAGATGGTGGGCTGGTTCTCGCTGGGCCATAGCTCCTCGGGCCGCGAGGAGGAGCGCCACTGGCAGGAACTATGTGAGCGGCAGGGCGAACAGGTCAGTCTTTTGATTTTATTTAAAATCAAAAAAGAAAAGCCATAGCCGGTGTGTGGGGGGGGAGGAAGATTAGACCTATTAACCCCACCGAATTCTTAAAAAACCCGACTGGATTTTAAAAGATCATCAGAATTTCCAGGGTTCAACCTCCTGGAAGAAAAACCCTAACAGACGCCTGCATATATTAAAAAATATCGATATTGTAACGATTAAACATATTGAAACCATATCATATTTTTTAGACAAGCAGGTATAGCTGTTGTTTCGTGAACTTGTTTATCAATTTATTTTCCAAAACATGGTTAAAATTTAAAAAAAAAATAAAGCTTAATAACTAGCACAAACTAAATTAGATATGCATTTTGCTAATAATGCGTGATGCATCCGATCTCTTACGGATGAGGTTAGGTATAACTTTTATTCCATAACACGCGATCAATATACTCACGTCTAACTAGTTAAAGTAATTTCTTGATTTATGAAATCTGTATAGCATGTAAAGATGTCAAGACTATTAAAGAACACTACACGTTGTACCTATTGACGAGCCAAAAACAAACCAGGCTACAGATAGCTGAAACGTGCCATATTTCGGTCATATTTACTTACGCTCCGGAATGTATTATGATCCAATTTGAAAATATCTAGCAAATCTTGTCATATCACACCAAAAGACAGTTTTGTTTACGTTTGTTTACTTATGTTGACAGGTGCAACAATGGCACGTTCTACTGGACTCCTGACGGCCGCCGACGTAGCGCGAGAGGGCCGCGCTTGTGTGAACTCCGATATATTTGGCCACGTCTGGCACCTTTCCAGCCGCCTCGTGCCCTGGTACCCTGGTGCCTCGTGCCCTCGCGCTGACCTCGTCACGCGATCCTCGTCACCGAGCGGAGACGTCGCTCCCGTCATCAGACCCGACTGCGTCAGCTCGTACGAATCCCTTTGTCCCCGACCTTCTGAAGGTTGTCTAGGTGTTAATGTTCGCTTGGACGTGTCGGCACCCTTCCATGCTTTGTCATTCGTTGTTAACGTTGAGCTGTGAGATTCGTCTAGAGACGACATTCGCGTCGTTCGATCGTTTCGCCTCTGTGTACTTCGTATTGCGTGTCACTTATTGTTACACTGGTGTTACGGTATTATCGATCGCACGCACATTTCTGACTGATTGAAAGCTTTGGTGGTATAAAGAATATTGTTAAGAGATCGTAACGAAAGCGTATATATGTATGTATATGGAAATAAAGGTATAGCTTTTGCATTTATTTAGTTAATATAATTTTCAAAATATATCTGGTAGTTTTAGGGCGTGATTCTTAAAAAGAAACGATTATATCTTAGAGGAATTTTAGCAAGTTTCATGTACGCAATTTATTTACGGTTTTGAGTGTATGTAACAACTCGTAGCATTTTATAAACTCGACGAAGACTTGGAGCGCACAAAACTTGTGAGATAGAGTTACGTAAAACCATATTTATTGATATACATACTTTTTGAAGAACGAACGATAACGATAATTATAGTAAAATTACACATTTTGACTTTTGATAAACCTTAGTAAGCTTATCGTGTAATTACATGAATAGTAAAATACATTTTTAAACACGTAATTGTACTTAATTATTACTGCATTTCGTTTGTCATAAAACTTTCAATATAAGTAATTAAATGATAGATGGATGTTTTCCAACTAGACAAGAGTGTCGTTAATTTATTATTAGGTTTAGGTAGATTTTATAACTTAGCTTTTCTAAGGAAATTCTTAAGATAAAATTTAAGTAAATCCACAGCACAAACTATAATACCGTATGAATAGTATTTTATTTACAATTTTATTCTACTACATTTTATTCTCTTCATAAATATAACGAACATATTTTGTTTTGAAATCTATTTTAATATTCTTCTAGTTGTAATGTGCTTTTGCAGTGAAATGTTTTACTCTGCAAAATTATTTTGTATTAAATTTTGTCAATTGTATTTACTTGACTAATTATATTTTATTATGTATTAGGTAGTCTGATTAATATTTGCTGTTATTCTAATGTTTATAAAGAGGAAAGTTATTGATCTAAATCTTATACTATTATTTATGTTATATTATTATGTCGTTTGAAAAGTGAGCCGTAGTCAAATTATATACCAATGCTTTTATTCATATTATGTATATACATATGTTATCGCCAGGTAAGTAGATTTTAACTTTGCTTCAAATAATTAATATTCTTATTATAAAATTTATTACTTTTATAGAAGTTTCTGAAGTTTATATGCTCAGTAAATTACGAGTAGCACTAATAATAGGATGTTTAAGAAGCTAAATAGGTTTTGCTTAATAAAAATGATAATTTTGATGTGCAATGTGTAAAATTCGTATTGATAGGTTTAGTCGAACGCAAATCTATGTTTGTGCGTTTGTTCAGTTAAACCTAAAAATATTATATTATGTAGTCATATAACGCACAGTCAATAGAATTTTTATATTACATAGGACATTATACGACATAGGACATTGCATGTCAAATAGCTATCTACTCCGAGTGACTATTTAATTTGCTTAAAAGTTTAAAAAGTCTGTGTTTCTTACGCACTTTTATAGCCAAAGGGTTAACGATGTTATTTCACTGGAATTGTGTACTTTCCGAATTACAAATTAAAGCATTTTCAGCGCGCTTATCAAAGTTTAAAAATTCGAACATTTTAAATCGAACAAGCGACCTACCAATGTTAAATAAGACATTTGTAATTTTTTACTCCTTCCAGTTATTTCATACTATGCTTCATAATAAAAAAAATAGTTATTTTAGCAGATACTCACAGCTTTGTACCACCTGCGTGTCATCCTGTATGATTAAAATAGTTAGGGTAAAAAGAAAAAGAAGTATACCTTATAATACTCATATAAAAATGCATTTGCTTTGAATAAATGGTTTGCCTACGGCTTTCTTTCATTTGAATAGGGCATAAACATGGAATTTTATATAAATAGGAATTTTTATGTATAGTAAGCGAATTTTTATTATTATTTTGTTATCCCTTGTAGATTTATTTATTGTAGGTATATTCCATTGCTACATTATTTACAAATAACATATTATACTTCAGTTGGTGTAGGCTGTAGGCCGTTGCCATAATTATAAAAATATACCTAAAACTTATACATTAATTTATTTACAACATGGATACTCCTTTGTATTAATTTTATTTAAGTACAAATGAAAATAAGATTATACAAACCTCAGTCCTAAAATCATAATAATGTTTCGTATACTTCCGGCCATTTAAAACTATGTAGAAAAAGTAATGAATATTGATGCCATTCTATTTTAGAGTTTGAAATTGATAGAATGTTTGTTGTTCCTTATGTACGTTATACTGACACGACAAACAGACGTAAGAAGATTAAATCTAGGAGACATGGATGTCATCACACCGTTCGTAATTACGTTTTTGAAACATTCTATATATTATGTACTAATGACCAGTTATAACTTATATTAAACTGCTTTATATAACTTTCACCTTCCTCTTTCTCTAGAAACCTCGATTTTAATTAAGTATATAGCTCGATGTTTACACGCGATAGCAGAAAGGTATCATCAATGAGGAAGGCGGCTGCCGACCTTTGTCACCAGTTGGCGCCACTAGAGTTAGTGACATCGTGTTGTATGACATTATGGTCATTTTCATTTAAACCGCTCTTTCATTAATTTTCTATTACATAATTTATTAAGATCTCATGTTATCGATTACACATTTCAGATGGGTCTCCCTTTAACATTGAGGAGGTCTAGAGCATACTCCACCACGCTGCCCCATTGCGGATTGATGGAAGGGTTAGTGGCCAACTCAAGTGTCGGAAGTTTTTACACCGCCCGTAGTCGTCCAACATGGTTTGACAACTGTTATTTACAATAACAACGGGGACTGGCGGCTTTATGTACCTTCCGAAGCAGATACCCTCAAGAAATGATTGCCACTAGCGTTCACCCATCCAGGTAATAACTGCGCTCGCAGTTAATAAATCTGTCGATCGCAAAAGATCCGATCCCCGATCTATGAGCGCTTCAAAACCTCATAATCTATGAACAATGTGAATGTACACATCAGCCCTGAAAATTTCAGTTCGGAATTTACTATACAGTTGTCCCAAGCTCCAGTAGCGCCATCTGTTCAAAGCTTCATCCGAGCACCGCCTTCCTAAATGGTGTTCTAAAAATATAACTGTATGGAGATGAGTTTCCAAATAACTATAAACTATACAATTTAAATTTGTCACAAATAAAACTGTGTTGCGGTACAATCAATACAAATTTTATTTCTTTTGTGGCCCCGACTTTTAACTATTAGGTACTCTACCTTCTAACTCATTAGATTTATAATCTTAAACACTTCCAAATTTGTCCTTGATGCTATTTTATACATTTATCTGATGATGGTGGGAAATGCATTAATATCTCTGTTAAATATTATAACATAAAACAATAGAACAAAAGGTACTTAGCTTTTAGAACCTCTCAAAAAGATTAATGTCTGAATTTTTGACTGTATCTTTGAAACTTTTGTAGTATTATTCTATTTTTTTAATAGTTTACCTTGAATTACTTAATCCTTGTTAGTATTTTCATCACAAAAAAGCATGTAGGTATTTATTTTATGCCAAATATATACTCGTGTTTGAGATATTATGTTTCAAAACTGTTTATCTTTGATGTGTGTGAAGGCCAAATACTATATCCAGGTACAAAACGAAGCCATAACTATAATATATAATATTACCTATTACTATATAAAGCCTATTTTTCCCAAATAGCTACTTATCTTTACAAGAAACCTATGTACCTACTTGAAAATTACTAATCATGCAATACTCAATACGTATCTATGCGTGTTATTGAAAATAATTGTATTCTTGTCCATTAAAAACTTGATTTGTTTTTGCATTTTACTCAAATCAACGGTATTTTATTGTATTCGATCCCAATCTTAAAACCTTTCTATGTCAACATAAAAGTGAAAAATGTTCTCAATAAATCACTTTATACATTTCCTAATACGATGTTTTATTTTAGTTCCTTTAATGAGTTTGTTGTATTATTATTATCTGAATTCTTTATTAAAGTAGCCGACATACTAAAAGATTAGCCTCATGATAGTATGTGATCACCGTCGCCCATGGACATTAGCAACACCACAGGTATCATAGCTGGTCGAAAAATAAGAGAGAAACACGTAACTGGCTTTTAAGCTCCCAGTCAGAACACGGGGAAACGTTTGGCACCTGACTCAAGCAAGAATCTTATATCTGAAACCATTTTAACCCAGTCTATTAGGCGGGCTTGAAGAAACTTAACGATAAGTACTGCTTCAGAAGCTTTCATGTGTTATTAAAAGTTCTTCAACAAAAGTCTGAAGGAAATTACTTCAATTAATGTAACGTTTAAATGGGCCTTACTGTGAACCGTCTGGGTCAGATATTAAATAAGTTGCTATAAGTATATTGAATGAAAACCAGCGCTAACAGAGATTCGGTTCAGTCGGTCTCTGGTGGATAGTAAACTCAACTAGCCTTGATAGTAGCTACTTTACTCTTAACTCAAATAATGAAAAAAATCGAGAGTTTTTGATAATTCCTACTCCAAGGGATAAAATACCAAATCATAGTCCGATAACCGTAAAGCTACCTACGGGCGTGCTTTTAAACATTTTATTTTCAATTTTTAATTCCTTTTTATACATTTAGCGTGACTATTTTAACATGAATAATAAAACAGAACTACGAAGAAAGTACTTAATTTGTGTTATTATTTGCTTTATAATTACCTCAATATTAAAAAAAAATACACATATATTAATGATTAACCAACACGTATCACCAATTTAAATAAAAACAACGTTTTTATGTGAACTACTTGCGGTTCGTGGTTTTGAGTGTCGCAAGTTACATCAGCCACAAATTACCATCTTAGACTTATTTTGCCACTTACCAGGTGAGTTTGACGTCAAGATTTACCATAATTAAAATTTATAAAAAAATATTAACCCGCGACCCGAGATCAAATATTTATCTATCATAACTTTTTGCCAGACCATAATTCCAATCCCATCTGTAGAAAGCGTCACTTTAAGGTATTTATTACAAAGTTTGTAAATAAATTTCAGAATTTTGTTTACATTCAGATTTAACTGTGCTGTTCAAAGTGTTCTGTCAGACAGACGTACAAACCGGCTCTTGATAGATTATTACTTTTCAAGCAATTTAAATATGGAGTGAATATGGATACATTGACACGAAATGGTTTTTAAAATCGTGTTAAATTAAACACTGCAGTATACAATTATAGTCCTATACGAGAAAAAATTTCAGGGCGCTGATATAGCTACAGCGTGTTTCATTTGTTATGCATGTTGTATTATTTTTCTATCGGTTAGTGCAAATTGTGTGGGTAAAACGAAAAATTGCATGCAACTTTATGCATACTGCGATCCTATCTTTTTTCCTATATCTTAGTAATATTCTCATGTCATGTGAAATTGTTAATTCTTAAAGAGACTAAATATCTAAAACAAAATTTCTATAACAACATATCGCCGGGTGCTCAGAATAAATTATTGTACTACTTAGTACGATATTTTAAATATTTTTCCGTTATTAAAATCTGTCGAAATAATTTCTTGTAGCAGGAGGTTGCCGAAATAATGAAGGGGAACTTCCGGAGTCTTCTACGAAGGTTTTGTTTAGAAGGCAGTATCTTGGGTCTCAAATATTTCTACTTATATCCAGACCGGCTGACAAGGTATTAACTTGTTACTTTATAGTATAGTTAACAGTGTTGATTATTGTGTAATTGCTACAGATAAAGTCTTTTAAAGACGATATCGACAATCCAGCGATGTTAAGTTCCTACCATTGCTCATAGACATGAAATACGTCAAAAGCGTCGTCAGTGCGGCGCTGGCCATGAAGGCCTATTGACTATAGGCTTACTGGCTGGTTTGTTGCTCCGACGCTGCAATTGGAACAGTAAAAATCATTTAAGAATTGATGATAGAAGGAGAGTGGTAGCTAGACATGTATGATTAATTTGAATTTAGAACACAGGCTTAATAAATATTTATGCGTTAGTATTTTACCATAAACTATGAATTGTCCTCATCTAATGGTACAATTCGGAGCAAAAATCTTATTATATCCATTGGCTTTGCCCGCACCACTCATTGCATACAGAATTAGACTGGCTAGTACAGAGATGAGAATGTTCTCCATTTTTTCTATCTTTCTCTCTAGAACTCTCAATTTATATTGAAGTGACAATGGTGCGCGTAGATATTATTATGGAACATAAAAAGATTGTACTTAAATAAATGTATTTCTGACTAGGTGAGCCAGCAAACGTTGTTTTGGCATGTAAATTATGATTTTTTTACACCTTGTCTCCGAAAAATCCAATTATCCTACGGAACAATATAATTTTCTAAAATAAAATATAGCCTATGTAACTCATGGATAATGTAGCTTTCGAATGGTGAAAGAATTTTTTAAATCGGTCCAGTAGTTTTTGAGCCTCTTCATTACAACCAAATTCCTCTTTATAATATTAGTGTAGAAGAAGAAATCCGTTTCAGTACTAAATCTCGTTTAATTTTTAGTAAACGTTTATTTATTTTATAGATTTTACTGGGCTGTGGTGATGTCGATGAATGTGTGCCTCGCGTGTCTGCTGACGTGGCTGCTGTACAGTCGCTTCGCAGAGATGCCCACACGCATCACCATCGAGAACCAGTACGAGTCCGTGTGGAGTCTAC
>DWJN01001940.1:0-15000 GCA_018248895.1 Carystus phorcus | reverse complement strand
GCATCGTCTTGGACCATCATGGTACAACAATGATGTGACAGTAGCGGCCAGCCCGCGCGGTGGCGGCAGTTATCAAACGCGAGCGTCCTATGGGCGACTTCTTTTTCGAACATTTTGATTCAACTCGAAATAAACTTTATTTCATATTTAAAGGTAGCCGCGGGAGGAGGGGTCAGGCCTAGGGGGCGCCAGGGTTGCACACCGCTTTAAAACCCAGAGCCGCGGTCGGTCAGCCAGTCGGTCGGTCAGTCGGTCAGGGAGTCTGTCCTTGTTAGGAATTGTTGTCCTATTATGATTCTTCAAGAGGAGAGTGAATAACCTTTTACTAAGTTAATGCGTTCGTCATTTTAGACGTCCTTACCACTCACCATCAATGTGGTTGAAACATTAACTTATCTAAGGTAAAAAAATGGGTGTATACGTGTGCGTTATTCATTTATTAAAAATATAAAATGCTCGTACAAAATAAAATAAGCTCCAAGACATTCGCAATTGAACAGGAAGAACAAAGATAAATTCGTTTAGCCAATTACTTGTTTGCGTGTTCTTAAATTGTTTTAGGCAATGTTTGTATTTGGAAGAGAAATGGCTTCTACTAAATACTATTCTTCTTCTTCTTCTATACATATAATAAAACTGTAACTGATCGCTGTCTGTATATGGCAAATATATTTAAAAATTCATAATGAGCCTTTAAATTCGTAATCTGTCTTTATGTTTGCGCACGCTAATGTCCGAAAGGGTTTATTCGATTTGAATGCAGTTTATCAGGATTATATTGTAATGGGCTTATTTAATATTTAATGTTTTTTTTCATTTAAATCAGTTAAAGCAATAATTCAGAATTATATAGTTTCTAAAAAATTTATTAAATCATAAATGTTATATTATATTGTGTGTGCGTTCTAATTTCTATCACATTTTTCTCTATTATGAAGGAAAACATGATATTATTATAACGCCTGAAATTAACTTATAGCAATGTTTCGGATACGGGTAAGGTTTGCCTTTACCTTCATTAAAACTGTTTTAATGGAGGCGAGTGAGAGTGGTTAGTAACATAATTTATAAATATTTAGCGCTTTTACATGTAGAAGTTTATGACGCCTAACTATCGATGTTTAATATATTTATAGTTAACTTCGAAATTTAGTCATACTACTACAATCACAATACTATTGATAGTAACAATAGTTTTCATTGTGGACTACAATAGTGGACAGTACATGGATACTATCGATAAGTGTCTCACTGGACTTGGGGTAATAGGTTATATAGTCCACCACGTTGGTCAAGTGAGGGTTGATAGACTTCGTTAATCATTGACAATCTTCTTGCGCTTAGATGAATAGGTTTCTGAGTTCTATAGAGGACGCTTGCTACAACCAATTGTAAGCAAGGAACAGAAAAGAAAAGTATTTTTTTTTGTTAGATAAAACCATCATAAATAGTTATCTGTAGGTCAGTATTTACGTTATATTTATCGATATTTTATAATTTTAAATCTAAAAAAAGATTATTTAAAGCTTATTAGATTATTTGAAGATTATTTAAAGTTTTGCACTGTCGATAGTAGTACTATAGTACTATCATACTAACAATAATACTTTACTATCATACTATCGATAGTATTGTAGTACTATCATACTATCAATAGTACTATAGTGCTACCGTACTAATAGTATGACTAATTTTTGAGGTTTTGATTGTATTGATAATCTAGTGATAGACAATTGATAGTAAAGAGAAGTATTAGGAATACTAATACTAATACGTCATAATAAATACGTATGACTAATTTCAGAGCAAAATTGCATGTCGTGTTTATTAGAACGTTGATTGCTATTTGCATTTCCAGTGTTCAGTGTAGCTGAAATGGAACATCCCCAAGATATTTTAATTGCTCTTTGCTATCGCAGAGATAGTGGTAAAAGAAAAATAAATAAATCCTTCAATCCGTATGATACGCAAAGGGATACGCTTCGGGCGAAGTTAAATTGAAAACTCAACGTTGCTTCTTTTTATGTCATGTATTATTTGTATATTAATATCACATACTTCTTTTTTTAACCAACTTCGAAAAGAGAAGGAGGTTCTCACTTTGACTAATTTTTTATGTGGTTTAACTTTCTAATAGTTGTACCGGTTTTGAGGATTCTTTTCAATCGACTTCAAAAAATGAGGAGATTCTCATTTCGGCTTTATTTTTTTATGTATGTATGTATGTATTTCATCATTTTTTACTGCGTGTATTTTTTTGGATGATTCTTATTCAAAAGCTAGTGCATGTCATGTCATCATGCGCTCATTTGGGCCGCGTTCCACTAAGCGTCCACAATGATCAAGCTCACGACCGCAGTTTTTTCCGTTCCACTAGCTTGTGAGCGTTATTGTTATAAACTCTTGTGGAAAGTATACTTCGACCCACCTATTAAGATGGGTCGTGGTGAGCGTCGCGTGAGTGTTAGTCATGATGTTATGAGTGACGTATTCGTCTCCACCACAACGACCGCGGTCGGCATGTGGAACGCTGAAATGAGTGTTTTGATCGTTGTGAACGCTTACTGGAACGCGGCCTTGGAGTGACATCCTGACAGTGGGGTGTCGTCGGTGGCCGCCACTGCTTGAGTTGCGACGCTCGCACCAACTTGTTCCGCAACGCTCCACAACGCTCCACAACGCTCCACTTACCCGGTGGCTGCGGGCGCTCAACAACGTGGCATGTCACGCGGACCTTTTCTGTTGCACACTGGATGAGTTCACTACAATTTTCTATAAATTGTACTGTTCAATGAACTAAATAGTAAAATGTTGGGAAATGTTAATTTTAATTTAATTTCATTGATAATATTATTTGAATTTGATTTTCACTACTCTAACGAATTGGTTTAAGAAATGTAATGTTAGATTAAGTTTGAATTATAATAAACAAATAAATAAATAAAGTAATTCACATACATTCGAGAAAAAACCAAACCTCATTAACACAATGTCTTCTAAAAGCAGTGTAAGTTACAATGTCTTCTAAAAGCAGTGAAAGTTAATTATATTGTCAGAAAAACGAACGCTGTAGTTTTATTTGTTTGGAGAAATATCGACGGAGAAACTTGTTAATTATTTGAAAAACAAGACCTGACATCGTTCACAACTTCATCCATTAGGGTCGGGTTACACTTCTCAATTTCGGTCAGTTTATGACGATATATAAAGTTTATTTAAAAACACTTTTAAATATATCTAGAATTAGGGCTTGTATATGTGAATAGTTATATGAACGGATAAATGATAATATAACGAATAAATAATAACATTATAAATGACCGAATTTGCTTCCCAGGTTTGAAAAGGAATTAATAAAAAAATAAATTTTAGTTTATAATTAAGGAATAATTAATGGAAGGAGTTAATAGCTAGTGAAAAGAATAAATATGTATGGACCATTGCAGGCGGCGTTTTATTACATATTCAATATATTTTCGTCGATAATTTAATGTTAAGAACAGTGGTGAGGAAATTTAGTGAAACCGTAATAGGATACTGTCATTTATAGCTCAACCCTTTGGCGGGTTTTCAATTATGGCATGACGTACTGGCGGTTTGGCTGGTCAATCACTCTCGTTCGTAAACAAAGAGAAACGACCTGATAATGGATTGCCGGTGAAAATAATACATAGTTTGCAGCTCCAATTAATTTACATTACGTTCTTGCTTACCGGCCTGTTTCGTCGTAACACTATTGATGTGAATGAAACGCATTCTATACATTTATATGGTACTTGCTGCACAAAATTTTGGCGTTTTCGCTTTATTTTTTATTGCTGCTCCTCTTATTTATCTTAGCATGATGTTGTAAAGCCTATAGCCTTCCTTGATAAATGGTAAGATAGTCCAGAAACTACTAGACCGATTTGAAAAACTCTTTTAGTGTAAGATAATTCATTTACGGAGGAAGTCTATCGGCTATATAACATCACGCTAAGAGGAATAGGAGAGGAGCAGCAATAAAGAATATTGCAAAATGGACAAAATTTTGAGCGTGTGCTGAGTAAACGGTGAAAGTTACTCAAAAATCATGTATAACAATATTGTTCCCCTCTAAAAGTTCTAAATAAAAGTCCGCGACAGCATATGTCTTGCTTTTAAGGTTAACCCACTATAACCATTTTTATGCTTATCATAAAATTGTTTCAAAATACTAATTTAAATGGCAAAGCAACGTTTGCTGCGGTTAGATAGTTGACAATATCTCGATACACAATCGATAGTTAGACAACACTGGTTAATACTATTCCGTTAGGTTAGCACCCCGAAAATAGTACACAGTTTACGAAGTATGTACATATTCTAGTTTTTATACTATCTAAATTCGGGTACGATCCTGATGTGTGGATAGTCCTCAAACCTTCACATCCTTTGACCGTTTATGCAAAGTGTTTGGACGCTTCGTTGGAAAATTCAATTTTCTTCAACAAGATACAGAGGGGGATTACCATAATTTATTACTTCAGCAATAACTTCGTCCTGATAAGAGTTTCTGGTAGTTCTAAACGAATATATGACGTCTAGACGCTGTCAAATATCGGAGATCTTAGAACTTGGGCAAAAGTTGTCTAAACTGGATCTTGACTATAACTTTATTTACGTAGTTCGAGCTCACTTCGCTTCGGTACAAATTACACCCACTTTTTGTAAATGAAGATCAAGTTTTTTTTATTAATGTAATTTCGAATCTACGATATGTTTAGTTTCATAAAATACGTTTCTAGTATTCACTCTTCTATAAAAAGCAACAAGATCCTGATACAAACTTTCAAGCCATATTTTATACCTTTAGGCGTTGAACTTTACAAAATCCTTTATATTCGTTGCCTAGGTCACAAAAAGATAAATTTGTCCAAATATTTTAGCATATTATTGGTGGAGGGGTTAGAGGCCAATCCAAGTGTCAGAAGTTTTTATGCACGGAAATACTCAAGAAATTTTTGCCACTAGCGGTAACCCATCCAGGTACCTTTGCTTGACTCTGATGATCGCATAGGATCAACGCGAGCCGCCGGCCTATGAGCGCTTCGAGTAGGGCTCTAATGGATTGAAATTGAAAACCGGAACAACCTTAGTTAAAGCGTCTTAGATACCTATATGAATTTTGTAACTATATTTAAGGCTTTTAGTTATATTACTAGTTGAAACTTGAAGGGACAGTTAGATTTTCATCAGTTTTAAAGTTACTAATGTAAAGGTGTTTAAAATTTTCGTATATGCAAATAGTTTATAACTCTCATAGCATGGCTTTCAACTGCTTTTAAAGCGCTGCAAGTTAGTTCGACACGTTGAATTTATGAATCACCTATTACACTCCACTTTAGAAGTGGTTGATATTAAAAGTTCGGAGCTCTTTACAATTTTAAATACTTTTTTTAATCTAGATTCGTCATTGTCGGTCGTTGTGGTCGAACAATGTACAAATTGACATGTTTCGGCACATTTTTTCATAGTCCTAAATATTAAGGCTAATTTACGATACGACGTAGCAGTTTTGTTGATCTATTAACTAATCCAAAATTATCTTGCAAATTACCTACAAAAATGCTTAAAATTTAGATCGCTTTTTGGAGAACCTAAGTACAAAATTTCAAATAAAAAGCAATGTTTTTTACTTTACTTTACAAATTTTATCCTGTAATTTACGCTTATTAATTTTGAGATTGATTTTAATAAATAATACATTTGTTTCTTTATTATATGAAACATGCATATTTTACAAGGATGGTAACAAGTGAAATCAGTGAAGTACCTCTCATCATTTATAGATAGGTAGAATTTCTCATTTGAATCTCATAAAATTTGTGCACCAGTAATGCGCACCACGAAGAATATAGGGTGGCTTGGCATCGACATCATATATCTTAAAATCACCACGTAATTTTTATCTCCACACTAAAGGTTGAAAGGGAATTTGGCGTAAATATTTTCTGTATGATTTTGTGTCGTGCACAAATTTCTGAGAAAACTAATTTTGTTTCAAATAACATTTACAGACCCTAAGAAAACGTAATCGTAGAAAGAAATATCTGTTCTATTTCAGCAAACGTTCTGGCTTTCTAATTCCGTGCCGCATGGAAAACACCTTGGAATAAAAAGTTTTCTCATAAGTTTAGCCGTTATAAATTGTCGTGTACAATGGTTTGTGTACCAAATCCGTTATTTCCAACTTGTTCTTTGTAATCTTCATTTTATTAATAAGTTTAACGACTTGGGTTTATTCTTCGGAAATAGACAAAGGTATCCAAAATGTTTTGTATTAGTATTTACTCTACGTTATCTACTATTGCGTGACTTATTCATCAACGCTGAGACGAAACTATTAATGCTAAAACTACAAAGTTCAAACAGGTTTCATTCATAATCGAGGCAAGTAATAAGAAAGGATTTTGGGAAATCATTGCCTCCATCCCACACTGTGGAAACAAAGGGCATACTCCACCACGCTGCTCCAACGCCGGTCGATAGAGGAGATCAACCAACTGTTGAAAGTTTTTATGCCGCGCGAAAGCCTCTGACATGGCCTAGCGACTGTTATCTACAAGAACAAGCGGGACCGACAGCTTTATGTGCCTTTGGAACCCAGAAACACCTTCTCATCCTTTCCATCTCAAGCAATTTTTACCACTAGCGGTCACCCATCCAGATACCGGCCACGCCCACAGTTGCTTAATTCGGTCGATCGCTTATACCGACGTGAAATGTCTAGTTTTGAGCGCTGCAAATTTATTAAATGGTATTAATTAAAGGAAAAAGAAGTTTGTAGTTTAACTTGAAATTTCTTAATAAGACTTCTTATCTAATCTGATGCCCTAAAGCCTCAAAAGACAGCGGGCTAACAAGTTCAGTTATTTCCGACACTGTCACAAAAATTATTCTAAATACGAAATTTCTGAAGGTATTAAGTGAAGTTTGATAAATGCTGCGTTTGATTTTAAAAAGGCTTAATAAGAACAAGTCAAATCAGATTTTTTCATTTGCCGTTTCTGCCCTTTTGTCTTATCGGGACATCAAACGAGGTTGTACTGGGTAAATAAGAAGATCAATTTTGATAGCCTACAATTTTTTTTAATATTTAATTTTATCACTCGTTATATAGGCACGGTAGAAAACCCTTCAGTTTTAAAACTCATCATCCTTTTTGTTTGGTGACAGCTGTCAAAATCTGAACACACCGTATGACAGGCGATTATGGTAAACAATTGTGTCAACGTAAATTATTGTAATGGACATAATATTTTCGTTAAACACGATGACATTACGAGCGTGTGACAAATTGATTTCAGCGCAATTATATCATGGTTGAGGTTTGCAAATGGATTTACTGGACGTGTTGAATAGAAATAGCATATGAATGACACGCATTAGGGATGTTACCTATATTAAGAGAATTATTGTTTATTCTATTGGGTTTCAGAAGATTCACTTTTGTATATTACAAGTTGACCCAGCAGACGTTGTTCTGCAACAATATAACCTAGCAGACCCGACGACGCGTTGTCGTTACTAAGGTTTACATACTCAATTTTGTCAATGAATTATCTTACACCGCCATCTGTTAGAATCTTATGGAAGTAATTCTTCGTAAAATATGAAACAAATAATTTGCAATAAAATAATAAATTGAGATGTAAGCTATCCTATCTTTTAAGTTGATTCAAACTGGATGCGGTGTTCTAAATTTGATTTAAATAGGTTAATTAGTTTAGGGAGTCCATAGCGGACAAACACCGTGACACTTACTTTATATACATTAAGATTAGAAGTATAATCAAATCACTCCCAAATCGTGACAACAAACAGCAATGATCAATTGTTGGATTTGTATCTTTATTAATCTGTTCTTTTTCGCAAACATTACAGTCAATTTCATAGTGTAATAGAAAATATGAACATTTTAAAAAACAAGTCAATAATGAATTAATCGTATTTGTTGTATTATGGCTTCACTCATGTTACAACCCTTAAATACTTAAATATCAAAGATCATTACATTTTATTTAATAAAAGATATGCCATACCCTTTTTAATACCTCTGAATCCTCTAATTATATGTGCACAAAGTTTCATAATAATCGGTTGACTCGGTTGAGTTGTTATGGCGTGAAAGCGTATCAAATAAATTAACATTCACATTTATAATAATAAGAATATTGAATTCTTTTGTTCGTGTGTATGTCCCAAACTCCTTTTAAATCTTCTGGGTATGTTGAAGTGGTGTCCGAATTAATTTGAGAACAATTAGATTAATATTTCGATCCGACACAAAATGTTTCTTTTTTCTTTGTCGTCGAATTAAACGTGTATGTCACATCACATATTCATGCATGGTGCAGTCCTTTGCTTGTATAGACCACCCTACTACTAAAATAGCCCGTGAAATTTTTTATGCGTGTTTCGACTAATGTCGAGTCATACTGATGTCAATAAGCAATGGTGCCCAATTACCACTGGCTGCTGGCCAAGTGCTTGGCCAATTACCACTGGCTGTCTTCAAGCCTGGAGGCTGAGCCGATTCATTTGCTGGCTATTTATTAGGATACAAAATGACCACTGCTTGCTACTTGCTGTTTTCTCATTGGGTATCTACTGTAAGAAGATAATTTTAAGATTTTTCTTATTTACTTTACGTATGAAGCTTGTAAAAGATTTCCTTTCGTTATAACAAAACCCATGTATAAATAAAAATTAAAAAAGTAACTTATTTTTAAATGTTTATACTCGAATATTATTGTATCCGACAATTTAATTATTAGTTTATCTGTTGAACCTCGTTTGTACAATCAAGCAATTATTTTGTTTTGTAACTTCAAACGCTGCAGGGTTTCTGTTAGTTTATTTGAATACCAATTTAATTAAAATCAAAGGAAATAAACGAAAAGAATGAGGATAAATTGTCCCTCAGTTTTAATTTGATCAAAAATTTTTCTTTGAAAATTTTTCTTTTGGAGATGAGATGAGGAAGGCGAAATAAACAAACAACTCAGAAGCGAGGTTTAACAAACTTTCTGAGTTTGTTAAACCTTTTAAGCGTTTACTCTCCAATAACACTAATTGATGCTTACGTTCAAACTATTTTGTTAGCATTTTTTTAAATCGCCCCATTCAGAACATGACGAACCGAGATAGCGAGGTCCTCACCTTAACCCAGGAGACGCATGTTTTCTCGAATTCACGTCAGAAAAATGGTGACCCCTGAGACTCGTAGATCCCTCCACGTAGAAGACAAATGTCCATCGTCAGCACCTATCATAAATTATTGGTAATCTCTTAAGACTATGTGCATAAGATACCTAAATAAAATTTACCTCTCATTCGCATATCAAAACCCCATATTGAGAACCCATACCAAAAGCCGAGACTATTTGTTTAAGTGCGTAATTTCCTTGTTCCAGGTTCCAAAATGCCACCGCGTCAGTGCCACAGTGCTACTAGTGCCAAAGTGTAGTGCCAATGTGACAATGGGTTGTACGCCGAGCATGCTTTTAGACCACAAGAATCGGCGGCGCGACAGCACGGGTTCACAGGAGGCCGCGCTCGCTAAGATAGCGCCCACGCCAGTCTGTCAGAACAAAGCTGTTCAGGCGGCGAGGGCTCCGAGGGCTTCGCTCGAGTCCGACGGCTTCAGCATCCAACTGTCCAGCAAGAAGGACAGCTATGTCTCCCAAATGGGGAACAATTTTGCGACGCAACTCCACATCAAAAGGATATCTGGCAAGTAACAAATGACAAATCGAATAATTGAATAGGGAATGAATAGTCGAATAGGTAAATGAATAGTCGTGTAATTGAATGAATAGTTGAATTAATATTGCAATAGGTGAATGAATAGTCGTATAAGTGAATGAATAGTCGAATATGAAAATGAATAGTTGAATTAATATTGGAATAGGTGTATGAATAGACGTATAAGTGAATGAATAATCGAATAGGTAAATGAATAGTTGAATTATTATGGGAATAGTTGAATGAATAATCGAATAATTGAATGTTCATAAAGCACAACTTAATATTGTTCGATTCTGTTACGATGTTAACCATCGTGTTATAAATGATTCCCAATTTTCGGTTTTGTGTATTTTTAATTAAGAAGCACCTTAAGATACTTATTTTTTAACATGGCCAATTGTAAAAAAACCTCGTCAACTTGTCTGTCTGTTTGTTTGTCTTTATTTAATTCACGAATCAAAATCTATTAAATTGTCACTCTCCCTTGCCCCTCTCTAGCTTTAGTGCTTTTAAACTGCGTTAGATACGAATTTTGAAAATTACATTAATTTGCGATGCCACAAAATTAAAGCGTCCTACAAGGTCTTCCTGAGATAAGTGCTTTTGAAAAACCCCTTTCCGAATAATAATGTACCCCAAATATGCACAGTAATACTGAGAGCTTCAATACATGACACACCTTATATATTAAATTATATTAATATATATTTTTTTAAGACCACAGCAGACGAGGCGTTGTATTAAGACGTAAATTTTGTATGAACTAAATTCGTCTTTGCGTTTAGATTAACTTCAGTAACCGGTAGTTGGCTGAAGAATGGAATGTGTGACGTTTTATAACGCGTGAATGAAGATGTGACGCGAATGTTACGATACGTCCAACTATGTTGCAATATGGTTGCAATCATATTCTTATTTATGTGACAACGAAACATCATTATTATCTGCGCACTCCGCGATGCACGTTTGTGCGTTCGTCTTTGGAATTCGAAAACTATTATGTTCGAAAACTGTTATTTTTATATCAACATTGAATTAAATTATACCACTTGATATATTTGTGAGCACCAATGATTTATTATTACACTAATAACTCTGCTAGTGAATAGGTTTAATGTCGCGGATGACAGATTAATGTTTGTAGGGGGTGTTGATGTCGATGTTGTCTTTTGTGTGTGTTTGTTTCTTGTAATATTTATTAATCCACAAAAATAGTACCTGTAGTGTCCTGTGTCGAATGGTATTCGCCACAACACCCAGGGCTGCACTTCGCTATCACTGACTCACACTAGTGACACTAACACGAGCGCGGGCGCACGTCTAACCCGTACCGAGTCCTCTACTCGACTGACGGTTGACAGTTACCCCCTTTGTCCGTGTATGTGAGACAATTTTAAGTATCTACTAAATACAAACACTACAGTACCATATATTTTTTTACCATTTTTATGAAAAGAGATCAAGAAGGTCCAGGGTTGAAATATAAAAATGATTATCAAACTTAGTACCCAGCAGTTTATTATTTACAACTTGTAAAAATAAAGACAGGATTTTTTTCGCAAATAAAACGCATATTTATAGTACCGAAAATAGTCAATGTACACATATTCGGACTAATCGGTTTATCCTATCAACTTGTAAGAAAATCAACAGCTATTTGTATAATAGAACCGTAATTACTTTATTTCGTTGAACTTACCGAGTTCCAATGTTCCCCAGCCACTCATACTCGTAGATAAATATTTGCTCTCTCCAGTTGCCTCAGCGTTGGATTACTTCAATCCAATTTTATTTTCTCGTTGAAAAGTAGGTACGGTAAAGAAAGTTTGAAATGATGTTCTCGTATTTTATCCTAATAAATGATGGAATAGGTTTTGATTTTCCGTCGTATTTCTGATTTTGCGTGTAAGGTTTCGTGTTTCGGAGGGCACGTTAAGTTGTTACTTCTGGTTATTGTAGATAGTAATCATCATGTCGTCAAGGCATGCCGGAGGACTTCGGGTGGTATAAATAAATAACGCCACACACAGATAATAGATACACAGGTACTAGATAATTTAATTTAGGTATCAAATAGTATCAAAAAGGTATTGAATCTTGATAGTCTCCAAACATAAAATATCGCACTTGGTCCAGAGGTTTTGACGCTAACCTCATAGCTTCTGACTCAAAACTATAAAACTTCTAACTTAACTACTATAAAACTTCTGAAACTTGGGTTGGGCAAGAACCCCTGCAGCACTGGAGCAGCGTGGTGAAGTAATCTCCTCAGTGATAAGGAGAGACCCGTATCCTTCAATTAAAGGTCGAGATCAAAATAAAAACTGGAGATAGTGGAAAGTTTTACCGACTGCTTTAAGGTGGTAAAACTATCCCGACTGCCATGCTTGTTTATTTAAAATAACTTTTTTATTTTCCTCCATAGTAATAAAAAAGGAAACGTTATTCCCATTTGCTATAAAACCAAAATGAGTTTCCTTGAAAACGCTTTGAAATTCCCATAATTAAAGTGTTTCGAACGAGAAAAGGACTGTTCAATTTACGTTCAGTGAACGCGAAGGTTAGAGGAAGTTTAAATTATGGTACCATAAATTATTATATTAACTCATAATTATGATGATCCAATCTATATTGAACCTAATTTATGAATGGTATAAAGATGAATTTAGGCAATGAAGTCATTAAAGTGGTACACGTATCTACCGGAAATTATTCGACATAACATTTTACCATCGGAATGACAAACAATATTCCTGTGTGTTTTTAAAATGAAATGTAATTCAATATTTTTTTTAATTGTTAAAACTTCAAAACTTTAAACAAAAAATATACTACTATACATGTTCATATTTATTTATTTAGATACTTGTAATGCTAACAGCTAAAGCCAAGACTACAAGCTACAGATTAAGTTTAAACTAACAATGTAAATACCTACTTAACCTAAATACATTTTAAACTTAACTCCTAACACATGAATTAAGAAAATCCCTAGACAGAGTGTTAAATGTCTATCTCCGGCTCCTAAGCAACCAGAGCGTCAAAAACAGGAGGAGGTTCTCAATTTGTTCGTATTTTTTTATGTGAAGACTTGTAGCGAGGCCAAGTTGAGTGCAATCAAAATATAGCAATGTTCTCGTCTATACTAATATATAAAGCTGAAGAGTTTGTTTGTTTGTTTGAACGCGCTAATCTCAGGAACTACTGAACCGATTTGAAAAATTATTTTAGTTTAAGATAGTCCATTTATAGAGAAAGGCTATAGGCTATAAAACGTCACGCTACTAGGAATGGAAGAGGAGCAGCAGTAAAGAATATTGCGAAATCGGCAAAATTGTGAGCTTTCCATGCGTGCGCTGAGTAAACAGTGAAAGTTACTCAATAATCATGTATCACAAGATGGTTCCCCTCTAAAAGTTCTAAATAAAAGTCTGCGATAGCACATGTCTAGCTTTTAAGGTTAACACACTACAACAACTTTTATAATTATAAAAATAGTTCTTAAATAATAATTTATATGGCAAAACAACGTTTGCTGGTTCATCTAGTGAATAATAAAGAGCCCTTTACAGAAATAGCTTGTTAGCATAGTGACAGCGTCATCCTTCGAGCCGCTTATCGACGCCATTATCTTTATCAAGCAATGACGCACACGAACACCTTCACTAATTTTAATATACATACATACGAGTACATCACTATAAACGCACTTGCGTAAGAAAGTTTATTGTACTGTACAACCAAAAACAACTCGCGTATATTTCTGATCGTAAAACCCGCGAGTAACTGATTGATTCGGTTGTTTTACATCAGAAAATAGGTGAGGCCACGATATCATCTGCGTGGATTTTAAGAAAAAGGTTGTTGCTCGGAGATTGTATGATAAGTTATAATTAAAAGTATCCTAAACTATTCCTTAATACATCAGCTATTTGCCAGTGAAGGTCCCGTCAAACCGACGGACACACAGACAAAAATTGTATGAAATGTTATTTCGGTATATATACCGTGTAAGCACATATGCATTTAGTAAAAGTCTACTATTTTTGAGACCAGAAAGGACAAATAAGCAAACATTGATTTTATCTGGTTTTGTATCGGTACTTCTTCGTTCCCAAGTTTGCACGGAAATATAAAATGTATTTCTCAAAAAGTACCTAACAGTTTGCTCGACTATCTCAATATATATATCTACATAACTCAAAAGTTACTGACTGACAGTGATCTATCAACGCACAGCCCAAACCATTGGACGGATCGGGCTGAAATTTGGCATGCAGGTAGATGTTATGACGTAGGCAAAGTTTCTTATCGCGAGCGAAGCCGCGGGCAAAAGCTAGTTTTTAAATAATTCCGTAGTTCCCGAATAGGAAACAGGTGGTTGAGTTTACTTATAATTAGGCATTACATACTATAGATATAAGGAGGTTTAGATATGGCCAAAACTATTACAAGGCCTCCAAAAATGGAGACGAGAAAAGAGACTCGGCCACTCGTTCCTGTGACTAAGGTTTGCATACCTACTCAATTTTGCCGACTAATTACCGTACACCACCATCTGTTACAATCTTATGGAACTAATCTTTTGTAAGATATTAAACAGATAATTTGCACTGAAATAATGTTACGATTATTAATTGCGATGTAATCAATCTTTCAAGTTGGATCAAACTGGATACGGTGTACTAAATTTTATTAAAATTGGTTAAGAAGTTTAGGAGTTCATAGCGGACAAACACCGTGACACGTACTTTATATATATTAAGATTAGGTTTATATTATGTTATTATTTGATGATTTTTTTATATTAGGAAGCTGGTGTCGTTATCTCTAACAATACGCATTTACTTGGTGTATGATGAAGTCTATCTTTTGTTTATTAACTAAGCCATTACGTTGGAGTGAGAACACTATACAAGTCCATATGAAAAATTACCGAAACATATTTGTTGTCTCTGTCACCGTGTGTAATTTACTTCATTGTCAAACTAGTTGTCCGACCTTCAATTTGCCGAAAGAATTGACAATATTGACAATTCGCAGCGGGCAATTTAAATTCTTGAAGATTTCGCGCATTTGTTGATATGTTTAAAAATGACATACGATTTTAGAATATTCTATTTGTAGCTGGTGCTATCGCAAATTATGAGGTTTTTTGAAATAAAATCTGTAAGAGCCTTATAGTGTTGTATATTTCTATTGTCAAAAATAAAAATGTCACTCCAAAAA
>DWJN01001939.1:0-16470 GCA_018248895.1 Carystus phorcus | reverse complement strand
TACCAGTCATGAAGTATGTAAAAACAAATCGTACGGAATGAGATACAAGGTTTTAATTAACAGACGGGGGTAAGGTGTGAATGCATTGGAAAATATACACATCACTCCCCCCGCACCATAAATACAAATTTTCCTACAAATTTGTGTGACGTCTCCATCAAAATGACAGCGTCTAGACGGTATCAACCTTTTCTAACTTAAACGACTTATAGATGACATGCCTAGGATAGTTCAAGTTAGTTGAAACAAATACTTACATCGAATTTCCTTTCTTTATTATCCAGTTTCATTACTTTTTCTTTTAAAACTCCTACAATTTAAAGTAACTCCATATGAAGGTATCTCCAATGACGAGATTTATGACCAAATCTTAGTTGTTTCAGTATTTCTTTATGATTTTAGAAACACAGTTTATATTTTTTCTGTATCAATCACAACTATATCTTCTGTAGATAACTGTGGTTTGAAACACAAGTTTGAAAGAAATAAAAAGAATCAAATAATAAACCGCCCAACATAGACAGAAAACTTACTGAAGAACAAGAGAAACATAATAAAACGATCTCGGTATAATCATTGATAGAAGTGATAAACGTCATTCATAAATATTCATAGCATCAAAGTTAACCGTATCAAATGCTCTAACTAGCCTTTTAGATCCGGTGAGAGTTTTTATAATTGCGCATAACCAAATCGATTCTGGTTATTTCTGCGTCCTTGAAAATCTGTGCCCTGGACTTTGCAATGCCAGAGATCTTGATCAAGAGGACATTGTCTACAAAGCTTCTGTTGTTCATCAGGATGTACCACGAGCTAAGGATTGGTTTTAAATGATGAATAGATAGATGTCCATACGTCGCATTATCGCAAATCATTAGAAATACATTTCTGTCTCCTCCTTTCTGTTTCTTTCTTCTCTCCTCTTACCCTATCTTCTTTTTTGACCAACAATGCTTCATTCATGCTCCCTAGCATTACCGATATCGGTAGTGGTGAAAACTTACCATCACGTTGACTAGTTTGTCGGCTATTTACATAAAATAGTAAAACTGTATTCAAATGATACCAAAGAAAATAAGATGAGTTCTTACCTTTATATACCTTTTAGGGCATTACGAATTGAAAGATAAAACCTATAGACGGGAAAGATTTATGATAAAAGGGATAGATAAGTGTTTTACTCACAGACGTTTTTACTTAAACTACTCAATCTTTACCTAATGTTTCTGTGACTCCGTTCCACTTTGATGTTTACGAATTACGAATAAATACGATGTTCGGGTTTCAAACAAATGAAAATATGGATGTTCTGAATAATGTATTAGTTGTGAGTGTACGAAATTACTTCGAACTACAAGTTTATTAGGTACTACAGAAATAAGTAGAAATCACTTAGTAATTTTTTGGAGTGAAATAAAATTAAGGTATCATTACGAATATTATTTTACAAGATTTAATAGGTATATTTATATGTGACCATAAATATAAAAATTTTGGGAGATTGAATTTTTTTCTCAATTTCCTGAAGGAAGATGATAAGTTTCCTGAACCTGCGAGCATGTATGAAAAGAGTGATGAAAGTTGATGAAGCAAGAGAAGTATGTCAGAATCGTAGCAAGTGGAAGGAAATGGTATCTGCCTACTCCAAAGGGGAAAGGGCGTGATTATATGTATGTATGATTTTTTTTATATAACTAACCGACAAACAAGCATAATTATGGTTGTAAGTAATCACCGTCGTCCATGAACATAATAATAGCAGTAATAATATTAATTAATTAATTTTAATAAAATAATCTTTAGGAGAAACCCTATCACCTAGTGAATATAGAATGTGAGAGAAATCAGACATTCTCTTGCCTTTTTTGTATTTACAAGAAATAGTGTCAATACATTTGAAAATACAGCGAATCAAGCAAATAACACCAATGAATTTGTATGTCACGCTAAAACATGGAGCGAGTTTCTGCCAGGACGCGTGACGCAATTCTTTCGTGTAGAACTTTATTCGCACATTTATTTTGTTGCCGACGCTCATTTTAAACGCGCGTCTAACCATTCGACGCCCATAATAAATGTCGCGACAATTTTCTGCGTAATTTCAGGGAGTAATAAGCTTGAAGACATACATCTGTTTAATGCTTGAAGCGGAAAGCGAGTTTGTTCTACTAAGTTCAGGTTTCTTCATATTTTAAAACAGGTATAACATACTTTAGTATATAGGATATATACATACATTCTGCTTAATCAACCAAGTAGCAACAGAAACGAATAATTGCAGTACCAATACAACTGTAGTCCCAAAAAAGCTAAATTTTTTTACTAATTAGTTATTTGAATAATTAATTTGGTAATTATTTTGTTGACCACATTAATGACTAAAAATTTTATTTCCTTCTCGATCCTCCGTTTTGCGGATTTTATATATTTTTTTAAGTACCCAACAAAGGTGCAAAGGAGCTGGTAAGTTCCACCGACGCCTTTAAATATCGGGAACACCAGAAAATAACCATTGCTGCATTTCCAGGCCAAGCGCAGAATGAAGCGAAACGCATGTATTTTTTATTGTTAGTCACTGCCAGAATATAATTTCTGCCACTGTGTAATTACTATGAAAGTAATAGTTATTTCAGGAAATGTACAAAAAAATAATAATTCATTCGATTTAGTGGGTTACACATTAATTATTTTTCTAAAGGACAAAGAATAAAGAAATTAAGGTGTGATCTCAGTTTATATATTTATATTTCTTAATGAATGTTACAGGTGCAATAATTTAAAACAATATACATTAAAAATCCATAGTTTTATTTGTTGTATTATAGTCTAATAAGAAATAAATAAAATTCATTCTACATTCTGCATCATTTGGACCTTTTTCAGGACCTTATTTAAACGTAGCTTCATTACTTTCAGTACTCAGGCCTGCGTCGCATTACGGTCGGAATTGTCAAACTGGATTAGAACTAATTCGTAAGTAACAATTGCTCCTGCCATCTGACAAAAAAAACAAACAAGTTAAAGGAGAAAGTACTCTTCGAGTAAACAAGGCATTGCGGTTCACTAAAATTGGTGATATCAACGTTTATTTCATACCTAGATTAGTTTTTTCCACTTTGTTTATGGAATAGAACAATTGCGAAACTAAATAAGTGTCTACAAACATGATTAAGCAAACGTCGCATCTCGACTCTGAGAGCTGTGGTCTGCGACATTATTATCATATTATTCACACACCTTTCTAAGCATTAAACGGAACTCTTAGTAATCTTAGCTACGGAGAACTTATTTATATTTTTACGCAAGCAAATTATAATTTCTTGCGTTATTTAAAAAATTAAATACAAAAAAATAGTAGTAGAAATAAGTAAGTAGAAATCCAAAAGAGCGATTTAAATAAGCTTAATGGTACACATACATACAAATACCTACATAAGTAAACATATATAAAAACTTACATACACATAACATATTGCTTGATACTAATAACAAACAGGACTTATTTTAACTTTTCCATAACGTTTATCCAAGCGATGATAATTAGTTAATTAAAGCAATATTTAATATGTTCGACTCGAATCAATATACATACATATGTATTTACCTGTAATAATACAGTTCTAGTTAAAGAAAAGAATCCCATGCCAGTCAATGCAACGTATTCTTTAGTTAATTGATTCTGGAGCCTTTCTATCTGAAAATGAAAGAAGATTGCATAATATGAATTAAAAATACAATTTCTGATTTCGAACCTAACCTAACCTAAAAGCCGATAAATGGCCCCTACATCAATACGATTTTACGCTGAATTTTAGATCGTGTTACCATAACCCTTATAACATTTTATGAGTTATTCTGAAAATGATTCTTAGAGGCCGGATCTTGTCAAGCGTTAAATAGCTATATTATACAAAATTTGACTTGGGAATAAATTGGAAAATGTACAGCCACCGTCAATGAAATCCATCAGAAATGACTATTATAAAGGATAAAATTTCTCGTTAACAATGATTTAAAAGGTCAAACACGGGCGTAAGCCAAGTAACTTAGTTCTCCTATGAATTATTACTACTAATAGGGTATTTTGAATTGCTATAAAAATAGCTTGACCTATCTACACTCGACCGATTATAATCGAATACCTCTATATTGTAGAACTGAGCGTGACAAGCGTACAAATACGGCAAAGCTCTTCTAGAGTACGTATTGACATTAGCAGCAGAAAGGACCACGCTGCTTGCTCGAATACACAGCCAGGCTAAAGATACGAGATAGTATAGCTCCTTTTGGGCAGTGCTAGCAACTCCTGGTCTGAAAAAGTAATTTGGAAAACATGCTAAATGCGTTAATAACATTTTTACATAGACTATTAGTGTCGGCGAACTTGGTATAACCTTCGAACATTTGTCCCATTTTTGTAACATGTTTCATCAATTTTTAGCTCCTATTGGTGGAAGCGTTATGTTATAGCCTATAGCCTACCTTATTAATAGACTATCTTAGAAACTACTGGTTCGAATTGAAAAATTATTTCTTCGTTGTAGACTATCCAACGTAGAAATAATTTTTCGATTTGAACCAGTAGTTTCTAAGATTAGTGCGTTCAACGAAACAAACAGACTCTTCAGCTTTATAACATTAAGTATAGATTATTTTATCTGTTTGTACGAGTATATCACTGAATTCCTGTTTATTATTTATTATTTACAAAACACTTATATAAAACTTATACAATTTGTAGTTACAGGATCAAAATAAGGTGTTAAACTCCTAAAACTTTTGTGTTTTTTACTGCTTTATTTAAGGTAACATAACTTATTTATTTCCTTGTCACAAATATTATAAATAGCAAACAATGTTCGACGTGGATTTTTTTTATCTAAAAGAGCTTTGACAAAATAAATAATTGTAACATTAAATGAATACACTGTATGAACTAGTACCTACACCTTCACATATTGTTTTTAATTTTTGTAGTAATTATTAGAATTGAATATACTTAACTTCCCCATCGCATCAATGTTTGACCTAGTTAATAGTTATCCCGGCCTATGTTTCATATTAACTTGGAGAGAAAAGTCATTGTAACATATATAATGTTTCAATTGTATCATGAATTGACCCACTTATACAGACTACACCCAAATAAACAATCTATTTAAAATTTGCTGCACACATGTAGGCTACGAATGTGTTAAACTTTAGACATAATACGATTTCAAAAGTATTATAAATTAAATCCATATTGCCTTAAATATTAAACGAGTTAAAGGACGAGATAAAACTAAGATAAAGGACTTACGAGATCCCTAAAAAGAGTTGTAAGCATATGAAATAGAAATTACAGAAGTTGGACAGTACTACAAGACCTCCCAATGAGTCGTTCACTTTTCGCACCAGCATAGCTTGTTTCACATATGCCTCTCTTATTTTTCTCCAAGTGTATAGCTTCAGTGGTTCCAAGTTCTAAAAATGAACACGAAGTGCCTATTAGGCTACACTTTGCTTCAAAATACTTCGTTTCAATTTTATTTCAAAATAAATTAACCTCATCATCTGATACCATATGCATATCTCTGGTAAAAGAAATTTCAATGAAGTATTAGTAATTGTTATTAATTCAATCCTGTTATACAGGCACTCAATCTCTTGTTCATTTAAAAAATTCTAAATAATACACAACTACGTGGAAGAAATGTTACAACAATAACTTGCCCCATCCCAAGAGTTCTCCTTTTCACATTTAGCACACACTATAGCCACGCATTGATTTAGTCTATGGTAGCGTGACGTCAGACCCATGCTAATGAGGACTATGTACAGATCCTGCAGGTTCCAGAGAACAGTGGCGATGTTGCTCATGAAGAACAGAAATACTCCCAACGGAACAGAGTAATCATCTGGAAGATGTAAGACATATTGGACATTAATAAATTCAACACTGTTACTTTAAAATCAGCAGATAATGAGAAAACTGATGTAAAAATGTAATGAAAACTTGGGAAAGTGTACGCTAATAAATTCTATATTTACCAGATAGCACTGCAGACTTAGTCCACGAAAACATTCGTCTTACAGATATTCTGTAGTTAGTTTCTAATAAATCTGATGAAATTTAATTTTATACCTTTATTTTCCTTTGTGATATTATTTTAAAAAATACTTACTTGTTACTTTCCCACTATAGCTTATTAAGGATCAACGCTTCAGCTTGTAAACCCAGGCTGCAGTGGCCTAACTGTCACTATCAGCGTTTTATTAAGTTGATATTTGTAAATGACGACCCTTTGTTTCATAATTAACTTACCAGGTAAAAGTATGAAGCCATGAGATCTTAAAGTATATCGCCTAAACATCAACCATAGCGGCCAGTTTAACTCAACCACGGATATCATACTCATAATATGTTCTACTGTAATAAAAAAAAGGTTAACATCATTGAAAATTATAATTCTGACCATTATTAAATGGGGCATCTTGTATACTATAAAAGAAAGAAGTTACTATGAGCTACATTAAATAAGTAAAAGAAATATAATTAGCAGTAACCTGTCTGTTAGTTTTAATTGAATAAAATAAAAGTGAAGTTTCGCAAGATATACAATTCCTTAATATCTAAGGCTTACGAACAAAATTGAAAGTATATAACAAAGCAAATGAAGACATATTTTTGGATATCTTTACACATTGTGCTACAAAGATTGATTACTTACGAGCTCCACAAACAATCATCAGCAATGTGACTAAAATTAATCTTCTTCTTAAAGTTGGATCTGACGGAACGTATTTTATAGAAAGTACCCATTCCACAGAAGCCCAATATTTAGATATTGTTATCCACGATGATGACAATCTCCAACAAACGATTAAGGATAGTATACATGATCCATAGAACATTGCTCCGGCTAGCCTAGCAGTAACGCTTCCTAAAATTAAATTTTATTAATGTTGGATATTGGGCCTTCCTCGAAATGTAGTAAATTTAGCTGAACGTTTAGATGGCCCTGATTCTAATATGAACTTGGTTAAATTTAATACTACAGACTTATTGATAACTGTTAAATACTCAACAGCACCATCTGTTCTCAAACTATACAAACTGTTTGTTAGTTTCTTAGTAATAAAAAATATTAAGAGGCTGAATCTGTATTTTTTTTATAAATTATAAGTTAATGCTTGACTACAATCTCACCTGACGGTAAGCGGTGATGTAGTTATTATAAAAAGTGTTTAAGCAGATAGATAATTTTATCAATATTAAGGTTTATTCACAGTTTCTAGACAAGGCTACGAATACGCCTACTAGATCACGTACTAAGCAAATTTATAACTTGTATTGTGGTCATTGTCTTGAATTTGTTATGCTGGGAAATAGGTCGGTACCCACGGGATTAGATACAAATGTTACAGCATAAAATATAGATAACACAGAAGTTACTTATACTCGAAAACATACTGGTTCTCGAGCCCGCAGAATTTTCTAGAGGCATTTGTTGTATGGCTCGAATAAGATGTTGGTACTAAGCAATGCTGGCTTCAGAGAAAGATAAGAATACGAGTAATAAATAATATGTTCTTTATAAAATTACTACTATGGATAACAACACCCGGAACTAAATATCAAGCAGCTAACAAAACATCGATTTTCCCATGGGAATGTTTTACCGCGGTAAAAAGTAACCTACGTTAATCTCCACCCTCCTAATTATCGGCACACACATAAACCATACCATAAAACAGCTATGTTGCAACGTGAAAGAGGAACAAACAAACAAACACATTTTCACATTTTATAATATTAGTATGGATTAGTATGGATTCAAAATGATAATAATATGATCGCCAGGATAAGCACAACTTCGTATAATAAAATAACAGTAGAATGCGATGATTACTGATCTCCTATGTGTATTGATGATTGTTGATTTTATAAAATTACTAAAGGTGCCACTCACGGTGCGCAACGGTGCTCACAGCCAAACCAGCCAAAGCTTTCATAACTTTATATACAGCATAGATGTCAATGCCAATCATCAAACAGAGAATTAAAACTCCCCAAATCTTCCAGGCGTATGACCCCGAACCAGCAACACCGAAAATTCTAGCGTAATTGAACATTACATGCATAACTTTCAGAAACTCCTGTAAATCAATGCAAAGTAGGTAACATAAATCAAATAATGTCAGCTCTAAAACGTAAGTGAGTTGTTGCCATTTGTTGTCAAGTTGGAAATGAGGTCGCAAGTGGAAATATTCTTGAGGCCTTTCACAGTTTAGAACAGTCATTTAAAAAATTTGCTCTAGATATTATTGGAGGCCTTTGAAAGGAAAATTTTCCAACACTTAATTGGTCTTATTGCACCACATATTGCAACGTAGGTTGAAAACCATTGCCATTAATAGTTTGAAAATATTGTATACTATATTTGAACTATGCATGGTTTTTCTTAGGTTTTACAATTCGGGCTGATTAGTCTAGATTAACACTAGTCCTAAAAGTATATAATTAATGTTTGTAAAATAATATCCAACCTTATTAATTATCTATTGCACGGTAATTTAAAACAGTACAGATAACTGTTCCAAGTACATCGGATGTGATTTATATTAATGTTCGTAGAACCTGTTACTCCCCATATCATGGCTATAGATGACGTATTTTCGTAACCCCTTTCTTATTGGTTCACTACACTATACAGAATCAACATCCAAAGTTTCACGCTTCTAAGTCTCCTAGATCAGGCTATTTGTTATCTGTCTTTCATCGTTAGTATTTAATTAACTATAGTCTATTTTTTTAACAAACGAGTACCGAAAGTTTTGACTGCGTTTCTATCGGTCCATGTTATCAACATAAAGTCATATAGATATAAGAGTGCTTACATCGTGGTTTGGTTGATGTGGTAGAATTAGGTAGTCATATTTGTTTTTGCTTGGCGTAGGTTCACGTATAATTTGATCTTTAAAATTCGACATTTGAAGTACGTATAGCTTTACGAAATGTTAAACATTACAATGTCCAACTATCAGCACGTTGGAAATCAATTTAGATCACACTGTAGATTTAAACTTATAAATTTGTCGAATATTTAATCGACAGCAATTCTAATATCACAAAATCGTTTAGCACTGTTCCGAACTTCAAAATTACTTTCACTAGTGTTAAATTCTATGAATGCATTCGAATGTTGCAAACGTTATTTGTCGTCATAACCGCAATTATTATACTTATTATTGATGTTGGTTTATTCATTACTATTATATCCAATCGCGTGTTTAATGTCGTCGTATGACGTTGATATAAAAACATGTTTGGCATTAGCTACGTATATATTAAATACTGATCAGCGTAATTATGCCATCTGAATCAAAACTTAAAAAAAATTGATCAGTATTTATTGATCAGTACCACATATAATTATTACATAACTGTTGGAACCAACAACTTTCCCTAATTCTATAGAAACACGGGCGTAATACTAATGTCACCTTTATATCTGTATCTCTTTCACACAAACGACTGCAGTGACGAAAAAATATAGTTTTTACATTTTAAAACTGGCTAGAAATTACAGTTGACACTGTAATTCACTAGCCTTCAATAACCTGTTGTAAATTTATAGATTGTAGATAACTCAGCATATTTTCCTCGTAGTAGTGACCATTTTATTTAGAACCCTCACTGAAACGTCATTGAAAAATTGTTTGTTTGTTAGAATTTTGCTAACAAAATTTACCGTTTTGACGGCCGGTTTCTGAAAGGCTGATCAACGAAAAAATTAAGAAATTCACTGTCAAATCTATTGTCAAACGTCAATTGGGTTTGCCTAAAGCATGATTATTCAGAAATTATTCGCTAATCAACGTTTCAGAAACTCGAATTGACTTTATAGCACTTTCACGTTACTATGCGTGTTATATGAACGAAATTTTGACAAGCCTTTCAGAAACTGGCGGTGAGACTTACAAGTTACTTTTGATTTTTATAGAAGTACAATACTTTATGGCTCACATTTTGAATGGAAGAAAGCGAGTAAGCACGCTTTCTTCTAATTCGCTTATAAGGAAGCATATGTAGCTAGTTTTATTAGGTAGGTACTATTTAATGTATTGATTCCTAAATGATTAACGCTAATGTTTATTTATCTGTGTGTCATGGGTAACAGCATTCCTTTATTAAAATCAATCTTGGATAAGTTCGAATCTAATAACTGTTTCCTACGTTATTACTCATATTAATAAATTGTTATTGTCCCGTCCACCCCTTAATCTTTCTTTCCCCATGTTTGTCAGTCCTTATATTCCTAGACATCATTAATTCCTTACCATTGCCTTGTATTTAATACACACAAATGTCATTTTATAGTACAATAAAAAAATATTATTATATTTTTTGAAAAATATTGATTGTTAATATTTTTTTTGTACAAATCTCTTTTGGTACAAATGATTACATAATGTTATTAATGAGTGATTAATGATTGTTAAATTGCAACACAAGAATAATATGTTAAAACTGTTGCAAAACATTTAAAAAAAATCCTATAAGCTGTTGGTATTTCAATAAACTTGTAATTAATTAATTCTTGCTAGAGGACGTGAATTGTAGCTAGGCGGGACCACGTAATAGCTTTTACTCCCTAAACCGAACAAATTATCCTTTAATTGATCGAAGTTTCGTAATATCCGATAGTTTTGGTAGCCAATATAAATTATAACATAGTATAAAGATTAAAAAGGAATTGAAGTAGTTTCTAGCCAATAATTGTTATAGTATGAAGTTAACTAGTTTACATTTTAATAATTTGTAAGATATATTTATACTTCTTATTTTTTTTTCATATAAATAATTACAACTACCATTACAAATAATAACATTCTCTTTTTAAAATAACAGAAATAGTCATAAGTCTGTCTATAACAATTCTTGAGACAGTATTTACATTTTATTTCACTTTGTCGACTCAGCCATTATAGATTGAGCTCTCATCACGAATACATTAGTTAGGTACATAAGCTTAGAATCGACAACGCTCGGGAAGTCACTCTATATCTGATCTAAGTAATGTAATACACGTTAGTACTTAAAGTGACTAAAATTAGACTATTTGTGATACGATGTTGAAAATTACACTATAACATTAAAAAAAAGTGTGTGTATACTTATCCTTCGCGTTATCCTATGTTTATAGAAAAAAACGACAGTAATAATATAATAAAAAAGGTATTTAATACATTGAAAGAAAGTATTCTTTAACGCGTTATCTAAATAAATAAACCGTTGATAAATATTGGTTCCCACAATATATTGTTTGGAAAAATATATTTATAAATATTTTATCCGGGCTTATACAAAACAAGTGCTGTTGGTTCACAAATACTTGAATAAAATATTGTAAATACAGAGTTGCCAGCTCTCATGCAAACATACGTAGATGTTTTTACATATATAGTAACTTTTTTCAAAAAGTAGAATGTTGACCTGTTAATTTCATGGTGTCGGTTTTTCGTGACGGTGTGCGCGCGCATCATACAAAAGTACTTTTATCATTTTTCGTTTTGCGTTAAAAAAAGTATAACTTTAAAAATAATTTATTTTTTGATAATTACTCATAGCTATTAAACAAAAAAAATGGGTTCACAAACAAAGAAAAAAAGCAACCATCTCTGAGCCTTTTATTATTCTGAGCCTTTTATCATTTTACACGTATTTCGCCTGTACTTGAAACTACTATTTCTACTATTTCCTATAGCAATTAAACCGTACCATCCGATGATACTGTGGTTGTCCGTAATGCAGCACTCCACACTAATGGTTGAATGCCGACTGTGTTGGAACGAGCCGTGTGGAAAACACGTTCATTTAATTGAACGAAGCGACCAATTACTATCCACTTCAAGATGAACGTTAAAACTGTTAACATTTGTCAATATTAAAGACTGTTATTACCAACGCCTTAGAATACACTCGAAAAAATTGGTTTGTTTGATTAAATTGAATCGATTCGATTCGAATTTATGGATTTCATAAATCTCCGTCATCCCAAAACTGTTACCTCTGAGCTTAAATATTGTCTATATAAAAATTCCAAATTTTAATTTAGATCTCATCAGACATAATTGCTTATAATAATTTTTGTAAGGAGTCATATATCATTGATATTGGGCAGAATTCATACAAAAGTGTATTAAAATTTACCATCACGTATAGTTAGGTAAGTAGAAAAAATACATTTTTGGAGGCAGTAAGTAAACAGTAGCTACAGATATAAGTAGAAAGAATTAACTCGTACTCGGCGAATTAAAACCATTTCACCTGTGAAGTGAAGCTCGATGATTTATGTAGGATAAAGTTCATTTTAATCTGGTTTCGATCAAACATGAGGTGATCACGCGATCGGTACATTTTAAAAATGTTCACCGAAGTTAGTAAATGGTGTCATAACAAGTTGTTTAAACGTTTTAACTCACTTCGATCACAAAATAATGTATAATTGCGAATTACATTATTTATTGAATTGATAAAATCAACAGTAGCTTTTGAAGTTTTATAAATTGTATGTACGCAATCGCTTAACAAATGTATTCAAACAATTAAGAGATGATACAAATTAAGTATTATTTGTAACAATTAGCAAACTTAATTTATACCTAGAAGTAAATAAATTGTAACAGATGAAATTGCAACCAGAGAAAATTTAAATACATACAAATACATTTAAAACATTTTTTTATTATCTGCCTAACCGCGAATTTTTACAGAAAAACCAGTTAAAAATAAGCGTATTTCTTCTTTTTTATGTTGCTAATCTCCATGGGCGATGATGACCATTTATCATCATGTAGCACGTGATAGTTTGTCCGTTAAAAACTAGAATACTTATACAAGCATTACGCTTCGAATTTCAAAACTCTTTAGAAGCATCTACAATAACTGATTGAAATGCCATAAAACGCTTACTCAGCGTCCTACGTGAGCGATCTGATGCGAACGCGATTGCGAGACGATCCGATGCGAATTCAATGCGATGCGATACGACGCGGCGGCTCTGTCCTACGTGCACGCGAATCGTCCTATTTACCGCCTTGCACCCTCCGCCATTCAGTTGCCATTAAACATTTGTTATCGACGGACGGAAACTAATATTTCTGGAAAATTCCTATCTTAAATATCAGATACTCAATAAATATGTACGACAGAGGAGTGCAACTAATGTTGTTTACTTAGAAAGGCATATTCATGGGGAATTTCATATGATGAGTGATATTTTTTAGTCATTTAATCCCATATTTAGGGAACAACAATCAAACAAACAAACAAACAAGCAAACAAACTCTTCGGCTTTATATATTAGTATAAGATAAATAAAAGATATCAACTGTTTATTTTTCCCGCGCTGACCCGCGCCGCTTCGCATTCGCATCGAGATCGCTCACGTAGGACGCTGCCTTAGACTCTCTTAGACACTACCAATCCGCACTGAAGCGTGGTGGAGTATGCTCTAAACCTAAGTGATGAAAGACCCGTGCTCAGTAGTGGCCTTTAATGGGTTGAAGGTAACCCTTAGAAACTAATTTGCCTCATACTATAGAGTAATTGACATACCAGTGGTTTCTCAATAGACGAACCAACAAATGGCCCGTCTAATGACGGCCTCATCTCGCAAATATCTGTTACTCTAAAGGCATTCTGTAAACTATTTAGCTCCAAGTTAAATTTAGTTCATCTAACTTTGACATCACAACCATCTAACCATAAATACCGGTAACGCTAAGGTAATTGCTAGATGTATAAATGTATATCTTATACTGTAAACGACCAATTCTTGTATATTTGTGCCTGGATTTTCCAAAACGGCCCTAATATTTTTAAATAACTTTATACGTGAATAGCATTTTACTGTTAAAATTCTTCCAGGTAAATATCATCTCGATAATCTGTATTCAACTAGTCGTTTTCAAGGCAATAAATTTGTATTTATAAGAATTATAATAAAACTTGTAATAATAATATTAATAAAAAGACTGGGTTAGATGGGGCATCTTGTAGTAGCAGTTAGTAAGTTACATATTGTTAGAGACACATTTGCGCGTGTGTGTGTGTCTGTATGTCTGTGTGTGAATGTGAGTGTATACGTTTACATGTTCGTATAATAACTGTTTACAGAGATTTTTGAATATTTAATAAATATACTTTACTAGCAGACTCGGCCACGCGTTACTGTGACTAAGGTTTACTTACTCTTTGTAACTTATTCTTTGTAAGATACTAAGTAAACAAATAATTTGCAATGAAATAATAATGCGACTATAAATTGAGATGTAACTGCACACACACGACAAACACCGTGACATGTACTTTATATATTATATTAAGATATTTAATTTTAAAATATTATATGAAACTCAAATCATGGTTTACTTTCATATCTAAGTAACCGGCCATTTTTGTTACCATCTATATCAGAAAGAAATAACAAGTGTGGTATGTCATTGTCACAAAATGAGACACATCAGTATACAGATAAATATCTGCGTGTGAACAATCTGCTTAAACAGTGTTACTAGGTATTTCGTGTCGGCCATTATTTTCACAACCGTGTCACGTCCACGCATGATAGCTACGCCGGCTCATTGCCAGAGAACTATTTCGATGAAGGTTGTAACAAGCTGTTTTAATGCATTGTATTGGTATCTACGATGTATTTCTACGATCTCATTAAATAGACGCTAATTGCTCTCAAGTTATTGAATAGGAGTGATGTGATATTTGTTCGATTGTGTTGGAATGTGTTATATCTGGCATATTTATATTATCTTGGCATATTTATATTATCTTTATATATCTGCTTTATTGTATAGTTAGTATGTTGTATGTATAAATTATAAGCTTCATATCTCTTTTGCAACCGCCCACAATACTGTCCCACTGCTCAAAGGTTGACTGGCAGAGAATGCTTTTTGTATCCGAAATTGTAAGGTAAAGTTTAAATAAATAAAATTATATTTCGGTCTCGCGATTGTTTCAGGAATGCTTTCTGTATGTACTCGTATATCAAATTTTTAACCGACTTAAGAAAAGGGGTTCTCAATTCAATTGTTTTTTGTGTGTTATCCTCTTAATATATATAAAGTAAGTGTCACAGTGTTTGACTGCTGTGGACTCTTAACCTACTTAACGGATTTTAATCAAATTTAGTACACCGTGTCCAGTTTGATCAAACTTAAAAGATAGGATAGCTTAAATCTCAATTTATAGTCACAATATTATTTTATTGCAAATTATTTAATTTAAGATTCTGACAGATAGAGGTGTAAAATCATTAGTTGACAAAATTGAGTTATTGCAAATTGTTTTAGTTCCACAAGGTTTTAACAGATGGCAGTGTAAGGTAATTAATTGACAAAATTGAGTAATTGCAAATTACTTTAGTTCCATAAGGTTTTAACACATGGCGGAATAAGTGTGTTAAATTGAGTATGTAAACCTTAGTCTCAACAACGCATGGCTGGGTCTGTTACGTCTGCTGGGTCAACTAGTAACATAGTATATTAGATAAATTTTTACTTTATGCATTGATTTTCTATTCGAAAGCTACTGCTTATCATAGAGTACTATTTAAATTTGAGCGACTTCTGACAAGTAGTTTTGAGTTTTACTTGATGCGTCTGACTTCAGAAGCGCATTATTTTATATGGCGTAATTGAAGTCGAAGTCTTGTGAATATTTAAGTTATTTGGGTATTCTGTAGAACACAATCCGTATAATGAAATGTATTCCATATTTCACCGGAATATTTAAAACAATACTACTACATATTTAATTGGCGATATTTGAAGACGCGATTGACAGCATTTCATTCGACATCCAATTGGAATAAAGTATCTTTTTGTATAAAATATTTACTAAGCTTATTTATGAGCTAATATTTATTTAGCAGCATCTGAATAAAAAAACAGTAATAATAATAAAATTGTATTCTTAACGGTATAAAAAAACACATTTTCTCAAAAATGATATTATTTATTTTAGTTGAGTACAATGCCTAGATAAGAAAAATTAGTTTCTTATTTGTTAAATACACTATTTAAAAAGATGTAAAATCTTACAGTTTTTTCGGCCGCAATTCGCCAGAACGATCCGATAAGAAACATTGTTCAAACAATAAGGAAATTAAAAGATAAACTAAACCCCTTAGGAGCGTTATACCCCAAATTTTTATAATTCACAATAAACGTTAGCTTAACGAACCCACTAATAACAGTTCAAAACCTCGATTAATTTAAACCGCTGGTCATACGACAGACGAATAAAGAAAACAGAAGTTACCCGCTTTTATACACCGCCCAATTATAGAATATTTATAGTTTATCACAGCACAATATCCGCTTCAATTCCCAGCTGAGATAGATAATCGTAGGTACGTAAACGTGATACCACCGACATCATCTGGACACCTGGCGTTCTTC
>DWJN01001938.1:0-16472 GCA_018248895.1 Carystus phorcus | reverse complement strand
GGCACATTAACTATTCGTTAGACAATCGAGGCATTTTCATTCATTCAGGAGTTTTTTCAATCACTCACTTTGTCACAGCACTATTTTTATTTCATTAAAAACTGACAACACAGTAAACGTCAGCTAGCTTCGTCTATTAAAAATACGACTATAGTTTGTGTATTATCCTATTGAAAAGAAAAATGTAATTTCTTTATTATTGTTTTCGTTATTTCTATAATTTTTACAATTTCATTCAGTATCAGTGACCAGGAACTTTGATAATCATAATATACCTATATTGTAAAAATATAACTTCGCACAATTTTTACATAAAATTCGCCACTGGTTATTGTAACAGTAATTACAAAAACATTACCTATATAATTCTTTTATTCATATCTACCAAACAAAATGAATGACAAAGATCGTTTAGGTAAGTTGAAGAATTTCTTTTTTGAGTAATAAAATTAAACTTTGTTCTAATTAATTTTTTTTCATACTCGTTTCAGCTGTAGGATTCATGGAAAAACCTTACATGATAGTCAAAGCTGATAGTGGTGGAATTAGATTTTCTATTTCAATTGATAGAGGTAGAAGAGACATTTATTGTTTCTATTTATTAAAGAAAGAATGTCCACACGAACCAGCTTATCTAGTAAGTGAATAATCATCAAATATATTATTATCTATATTCTGAACAGGACTGAGTAGTTACAGAATAATCAGAGCTCTCAGTCGTATAGGCATTAGTGTTTCAACAAGAAAGTGGCAATTTGGGAGTGGAATATTAATCTGTAACACTAGTAATGAATGGCCACGAAAAGTTATAATCTAAATAAATCTATTATCAACCTCATAAATGCGGTTTACTAAATGGTAGGTATAAGAAGAAGCATACAGACAAACATTCATTTTTGCATATTAGGATGTGGAACATCAACGTAAGTGTTGAAAGTTTTTATGCTGTTTGAAGGCATCCGATGGGGCTTAACATGCCCTCTGAAGCATGGAGACACTCAATAAATATTTGCCACTAGCGGACACCCATTCAAGTATCAGCCACACCATGTTGCTGAACTTGATTGGTTGCTTAGGATCGATGCAAGCCACCAGGCTATGAGCTCTTCAAACTTGTAAACTTAGAATAACATTATTATTGTAGTGACTATAATAACATTTCTTTTTCATATTTATTCCTGTTGATTTTTACAGTTCAAGTTGAGTGAAAACAGTTCTTTAATTCATCTACAAACGCAGCCAAACACGGCACAAGTACAAGGAAGCAATTTTAAAATACACAACTTTTATAATCAAAATACCCATGACTTTTGGTTAACATGGTTCAACAACGAAATTTGTTTGGGAAAGTTAAATGAACCAGCATTATTGAAGTATGCAGAAGTAAATTCAAATAATGCCAAAATAATTGGGTTTGTTAAATTTTACACATACATCAGTAATGGCAGACCTCTTGAATGGAATGTAGAATGTATGTTTTTTTATATATGTTGGTGCAAAAATATTTTAAGTTGGAGAATTTTTATATATTTGCTTAAAATTTGAACAAAGAAAATCAAGTGTATTAATCAATTAGCTTGATTGTGGTGCATGTTGCAAAATATGTAATGCTTAATGATTATTCAACTTGTCACTTAAAAATACTATGATTGGCTTTGCATATTGAAAATCTCTTGAAGTTCAATAAAATTAGAAGAAAATAAATAGACACCCATAATGATATATAGCATAGCGTGTGACTATTGTTTGCCAGAACTGTTTTTTTTTTATTTTCACAATTTTGTGTATTAAATGTGTATGACATATAAATTTTATGTTTGAGTAATGAATGCAACAGTATTGCATCATAAACTAACATGTGATTTATTTGATTTGGTCTATCTTATTTACCATACTGCATAGCTGCATAGTTTTTGGTGTTATGCTCGGTGGTAATATATGATGGTGGTGGTGAGCGTTGGTGGTAATATATGACATCACTAAAACTCAAGACCCTGAGAACATTTACATTTATCTGTCATAATTATATTGTTCTTGGCCTTTACCGATTGATCAAAAATCATAACCAAAAGTACAATGGAGTCCAATTTCAGGTACATCACCAATTTATACAAAAATGAGAACTCCAGTACAAGTCAATGGTGGAGAATTAAGATGGGTGAGGATGGATAGTAGTGCCACATTACCTGTTGACGCCTTGATAGGTGGTTTGGAGGATGAACCTTTGTACATCGCTAGGGCGAAACACAATGGCTCTTTATGTGTGGGAAAATATGTAAAATCGAAGCAACTTGCATTCATACCGTGGGGTCATACAGAACATGCCAAAAATGAATTTGAGGTGAGAATTTGAATTTAATAATTATTAAATTATAGCCTTGTTAAATATAGCTATATTTTTTACTTCCTATTGGTAACATAGTAGTTTTGAACCTTGTTGTACAGCGACAAGGTTCAAAACTCAAGGTGCGAGCTCTCGTCGCGGTCAGCTCTTGAGAAAGGACCAACGACATGTTTGAAACTAGTCTGTCAAATCCGAACCAATAATGTCAGTAAAGCCGAATATACGTTATTAATAATGGACTAAGAAACTCACAAATCGTTCAGTATTAAAATACGTAAGAATTGGGAACCTCATCCTTTTTTCGAAGCTGGTTTAAAAATCTATTAATATTCAAAAATTTTATTAGGGATTTTTTTTATCATTCCGACATTTACAACTTTCAAATCACCCACAATCAAAAGAATTTCTGCGAGAAATTATAATAAAAATTATTTATTTCGTTTCCATTCCAATCATTTGAATATACGTAATCGTAGTTATTAAGAGAAAAAAAATACCAAGAATTTTAAGGAAATTTTGGATAATAGGACACAGAATTCAATTGTGTAGAATCCCAGACAAAATTATATAGGTGATAAATAAATGATAAAACTACATAGATTTACATAAGTAACTCGTTTTAGTGAGTTATGCTAGTGACTTCTTTCAGGTTCTTTGTGGTTACGATGCTATGTGGATCAAAACTCATGGCGGCCATATCCCAGAAAATGCTTTTATAGGTGGATATTCAGAAGTCCGCCATGAACCACTGTTTGTTGGACGAGCTTGGGTGGGAAATCATCTCATAGTTGGAAAGGTTCACCTGTTATATAAAACATGCTATCTCCCGTACCGCGAGAGAGAAGTGGAAGTAGCAGAGTATGAAGCTTTAGTGATTGGAAACAAAGTAACTCGTAGCGAAAGCACTGAGTCGCCCTGCTATATGAACATGATTATGCAGCCATGTGAAAGAAAACACCAGTGACACCACTCTATAAATTCACTATTTGCCGGTTTCTGAAAGAGTGATCAACGAAAAATCAACCAACAAACTGTCAAATCTATTGTCAAGCATCAATTAAATAGACGAAGTTGATCAGTTAAATAGATCAAATTTACGATTGCGAAAATGCGATTTTGTTTTTTGATGTAAACTAAGTACGCATTAAAAATGTTAATAGGATTTTTAACAATCTGTAAAATTTATTCACATATTTTGTTTTTCATACTAATTTTCATTTCGTAAATTATATTAAAATTAAGAATAATTTGTCTCAAAACAATGTCAGATGTCTCAAAAGAAATAAGGACGATGGTCGAGTGACAAATTAACATTGATTGAAAATGCTGTTAGCATTGAGCCCGCCTGTTGTAACATGTAACTTATGTGCAATAAAGTGTTTTTTCATTAAGACGTAAGCAAAACTATTTTAGGTTGAAATAAGATTGTTAAATTGGACATAGTCTACTGAATTGTTTATTATTTTAGATGAAATTCGTATTGCTGGATTTGTCACTGAATACATTTGCCACATGCGCTAACTGACCTTTTAAAAAAGTTGTTACAAAAAGATGTCCGATTAATAAATCGAATGTATGAAGTGAACTTGTGTTAATAATTCCTGTTTGTAGACAATTCCGTAATACCAATAACAATACATAGCAATAGTTAATGGAAAGAAGTCAAAAGAAATTGAGTCATTCATTGAAAACATTGATGAATTTTTAGCAAGCGTAAAAAATATGGAGTTGACTTAAATGTTTGAAAATATTTGTTCTTTTGCGATCAGTGCTGAGTTTGCCACACTCATCGGCAAATGTACTACGAATATTTTTTTCCATAATTTACTTAAGACTAGACAACAGAATAAACATTCAACTAAATCAGTTTTAAGTATTTTACACAGAAAAATATATCTAGGATGAATTAAGCAAAGATATTTCAATTTTTATAAGAAAAGGAAATGTTTACAAAAATAGCAAGTAAGATAATTATATGTCGACCACAATGAACAAATGTAACTTAACAAATTATTTTTATTAAAAAATAAGTGTATTAATGACATAAAATACTCTTGTTTTATTTCAATTAAATGCCATGATTTTTAGCTGGCAATATCCACTTTCTTCAGTTACAATTCTTTGTCGTAGAGATTGGTTGTTGTTAGCAAATGTTTTATTGGAAGTTAATTTAACAGTAAAACGTTAATAACATTAAAGAGTGATTTTATTTATAAGTTCATTGGCAGTTTCTCCTCACTATATCTGACGATCGTGGTAAAATACTGCGTACTTAATATATACATAGATTCCTGACTATATATAAATAATTTGCTTATATACAAAAACCTTAATTTAAGTTCACATCATCCTCGTAGAATGGTTGGAAAAGAAAAATGAATTATCAGTCTGTACATTTTTGTGAGGGACAACCAGTATTTCATAATTATTCATAGGGATTTCTTTTTCACCATATGGTATGTAACAAACTTGATGTGACGGTTGTACTTTTCCTGGTACTACATGATCATTGTATAGGGCACGGCCTACATACAGTGTCTCATTATCAACTTCAGAATATCCGGCTTCTACTGACCCTAATGGTACCCTGCCATCGGAAACAGGCAACCATATGCAATTGAACCCGCATAACACCTGTAAAAGAGCATAGTATTAATAACATAACATTAGAGGTCTTAGTCGACATAAAATGTCTTTGATCCATCTGAGAAATAAGTTTCATGTTAATACGAAGCTAGTTTTCACAAGTACTACGAAAGTCTTTATACGGCATCGTTTTAAAAAATTCGTACGGTGAGTGGGCCGGGATGATTTATCATCGAATTTAAGATTTGTTTCGGGCGGACTTTTAATGGCTTTGATTCCGCTACTGCGTAGGACCATAAAAAGAGTAAAGTCATAAGTGCATAAAAAATGTAATACGAATACTGGCAATACAAATCGTAAATTATCTCCTTTACAAGGCTAACTACTTACTAAGGCTCTTGAAGCTAGCTTGAAAAGGTAATGTTATACAAGACAAGTTTTGAGTAAATAAATTTATTAATTAGATGATAAATTGTTACTCAAAAATAATTTACCTCCACTTCACTCTTCTCGTGCATTCCTCCTCCCCAAGAAATATAACCAACTCCGTGTGATGGAACAAATTTTCCAGGAGTTAATGATCCCTCATGTTTTGCTCGTATGATATATAAGAACTCTCTCTCAAATCCTCCAATTAAGGCACCATCCGGCAACTGTACATCGGCTGGCACCCATTTTGGAATTCCATTACAGACAGGCTTAATTCTCATCTGTTCTCGTATAGGTGGCACTGAAATGTATGAAGACGAAATGAGCATTACAAAACACTCATAAACGAATCAAACACTTTCAACGTTTAGACAAATAATAAATATAAAAGTGAAATAAAAATGTATACTAACTCTCAAACTTCCATTCTAAAACATGTGCATTAATACCACGAACAGCGAATGTAATATATTTGAGATCGGCTGTTTCATTCCGATACAAAATAAATGGATGTTCTGCATAGTCTCTCCCGAGGGTTATAATGTTGTCGTGCCATTGTATCCAGAATTCCCTAAATTCGTGTGCAGACAGTATATTCGGTGTAGGCACTGACTGACATGGCCTATTATTCCTTTCGACTACTGTGAAAGCATTAGCGCCTAGAACAAACTGAAAGTACAAAAATATTTTTCAAACATGAAAGTGCAAAAAAATGCTTGGTCATGTAATAAAGTTCTTGTTTTTTTTTTAAACTTCGTATATTGGCAAAAAATGTTTCGATTTGATAGACGCAATGGTGAAAGTAAAACAGAATCGTGGTTATTGCGATTACGCGTCTACTGAAATTTTTAAACTGTAGCAAAATTCAAAAATATTAAGTACTTAAGTTTCTAGCTTGGCGGTCTGTAATTGAACGCAAGAACCAAGACTTTTTGTATATTTGAGATATCAGCAACCGTGAGAGCAGTGGAGACGTGAATTGAACAAAAATTCACAAGCAAAATAACGTTGCTCAAGGATAATAAAACTACTTTAAAAATAATGTTAAATGAAGACTTAAATCCGAACTTATTTACTAATTTTTTTATGAACGTCTTTAAAAGGTAACATTATGAAGATCCCGAGCTTTGTAAAGGCCGTAAACGAAAAAAAAATATCGTGGAATGCAATTTTCCGGAGAAAATAGTTTTAGCATAGAAAGTTAAATAGTCTTGTTTATATTAAAATAAATATAACTATTAAATTAAAGTTGAAAGATTAAGATTTTTCTTTATTTATAGCTTTCAGTGTATAACTTTTTAAGTATGAGAATAGAAAATACTGAAAAAGATTGATAAGGTCTTAATTATTAATGTATTAGGTACGATTGTGACTAAAACTGTCTATAACATATTTTATCAGATACTTTTAACTACACATTATTTTAAATTCAATTTAATTAAATTTGCAGATGAGCTTGTAAACATGATTGACAATAAGGCAACTATTTGCCATCAGTAATAATATGAGTCACAAACAATAAGAGTTTAACATTTTTTGATGGGAATTTCCGAGTGATCTGGTTGAACGTTTTGGATAGTGGTCAACAAATCTATACCCTACCTACTATGACCTGAATCAGCATAATATTATGTTATAAAAAATATATCCATACCAGGCATGAATAAGATGATAAGTCAACTTGCACATATATTTTTTTAATGCATAATAGGCATTAGGATTGTTTAATTCATAGCGTTCTGAAAACTCAAAGCAAATTAATATAGTCAGATAAAAAAGTATTTATTAACATAAAATCACAATATACAGATGAAACTTAAACTGAAAAATAGATGTCCTAAAAAATGTGCATTTTCGATTTGTTAAGTTATTCATGCCTGGTAGAGATATGTTTACTGTTTAAAATAATTAAATAAATTGTATACACTAACCCATATTATATCTGTATCACATGGTGATTTCGCAAGACCGACACCAGCGTAACGTGGGCCCTTAACTTGGAATCGCAATGATCCACTTGTTATCTTGTAAAATATATTCTCCTGTTTCGGAACAGTAGTAATGTCTAAAACAATGTTTATAATACATGTGTTAAATTATATTAATGCTTAACATTGATATAAAATTGTTTCTCAAAATGTAAAATGTAACCTTGCATACTTAGATAGTGAACATAGATTATGATAGTGCTTTCCAGATTTATTTAATCTGTGGCTTGAAAGCTCATGCAAGATTTTTTGTGAATATTGCTTATTAACCAAGGGGTACACAGAAAATATATAAACAGTCAGCCATTCTGTAATAAAAGAAAAATTCAATAAAATGTAAATGTAAAAGAATACAATTCAATATTACCAAACCCATTCAATATCTTATTAGAACACATTTCTAAAAATTATTTGCAATAAATAGATATTGGATGACTCCATAGCCTACACGGCAGCGACAATATCTGCAAAGCGAGGCCTGAATTCAATTCATTATTTATTCTCAGATTGTGAGTTAAATAACACATTACTAATATATGAAAATAGTTGAAATTTACTGAAAATATTTAACACAATAGCATCTAGGTATACATTTTTTATTCAACCAACCTCATAGGGTCAGGAAGTTTTAGTGTGTAGTGTCATGACATTTGACAAACAATATATTGTAGTTCGCTGTCTACTATCTGGTGTTATTGTCATCATTAGGCCAGTTTTTGATCAGCCACTCACATAAAGAATGTATAAATTTAAATGATGAGTACCTTAATTATCTCCGGTTCATAGACAACACATTAATTATAGAAAATTACAGATGTCTTTACCTCCTCATAGAGCTTTTAACCCATTCTACTAGTAGGTACAAAAAGAATTGTAATTGCTTATACCACTGAATGAGGAAAAACAAATATGCAACTGCCACTACTTTCTGATATACATGCCATTTCCCATTCTCTAATTAATAATGAAATCAAATACTCTTTAGTTCAATTAGTACGACCTGTATTAATAATTCTTCACTGATATCTATAAATTATAGATTTATCAATTGTTACTTACCCACCAAATCTCCCATTTCGACAATTTTATTATATCGTCATAAGAATTTGATTGTTGTCAAGAGATGGTTAGAGTTTAGTACTTTGCAATTTATTCCACAATATATTAAGCTTAACAATTTTTTTAATAAATTGGAGAATTTTTAGGACATAAAGTATTTATGAATCATAATTTATAAAAAGACTAAGTTCAATGAATCAACACAAACAAACTGGGTAGTATTAGTATTGTCAATGTCAATGTCAAATGTCAAATTATCATTTAAGATCATGACAGATTTTTGGTAAAGTCAACGCACAGACTAAGCAAACATATAGTAAAAATTTTACACAGGACAGACATAACATTCAAATTAGTAATATTTGACAGTATTAGCTCGTGACATATAACTATAATGGCTATATTATATGGTCCCCAATACCAAGCCAGGTGACCTGGACACAGTAAAGTTACATTACTGTGACCTATGTCAGTATGTGAGGGTGTCGTAAGTCGTAAGGTACGACAGAAGATGGCCCTGCTTGGTATCAGCGCAGGGCTTCGCGTTAGCAACAATATTAATTAGTCATGAATATTATTATAGTCTTTTCGTAAAGCCTTTCTAGCTAGATTAGACTAGACTATCTTGCATGTGTCAAGCAAAAAACGATTCGTCGAGTTTCGGCTGGATTCGTGAGAGCCACTACAATACTAAAATATTTAATTAAATGTTAATTCTAAGCATTGTAGAAACATTTTTTTATTGAAAGTTGTTCATAGTTAAATGGAAAAAATAAAAAATACACAGTATTAACTTATACTTTAACAATAATTTAATAATTTTTAGTTACATCATATATAACAACTACAATAAGTGTTATGAAGTGCATTATAAAAAAATATAGACAAAATAAACAGCGTGTATAACTATTCGAATAACCACCAAAGATTTTGTCATTCCTTATTGCATCTAATATAAACGTTGATTATTCATTTGAAGCGTAGCAACGTGGTATTTCAAGGCATAAGGATTTCGTAATCAGGGAATCCGAGTTCCTGGCCGCCGAAGGATATGTAGCAGACTCCGTGCGACTGCTGGACCTTGCCAGTGGTGACGCTGCCCTCGTGTCTCACGCGGCCGATGAACAATGGCTCGCCGTCCTCGGTCTCGCCGCCAGGGAACGCTCCTGGGGGAATGTTGGCGCCGTTTGTTGGCACCCAGTTGCAGGGTCCTCCGACTAGCACCTGTAATATATATATTTTTTTTAAGTAAGTTAATGCTTGACCACTATCCTGCCTGATGGTAAGCAGAGATGCAGCCTTGGATTTTTTTAGCATACGCACTAACAAATACAAGACTAACAAACACTAGTGTAATGTATATATTTATAATGGAGATGCTTTAAAAATTTAAAATATCGACGTTATTCCATATGGATGTTTGGTTGTAAGAATTGATTTTAAGAGCTGATAGCAACTTGAGCTTATGTGATAATGATTATGATGTTTAATGTTTAACAATAGTTATCTGATGATAACAAAAAGGCACATTACGTCCTTAAATTAGTTGTCACTTGTACCTGATATTCCATTTTGCCGTGTTCTTGTCCTCCCCAAGGCACGTATGCACAGCCATGCGAGCCGACGAGCTTGCCGGGCAGGGTAGCGCCTTCGTGCTTCGCCCTGGACACGTACAGGGGTTCTCCAGAGCAGTCCTGGCCTCCAACGACAGCTCCGGGAGGTACCTGACCCCCTGTAGCATCTGCCCACACTAACGGACCGCCGACTGGTGCGCTGCTAGGGTAGCCCGGTGGGGCGCTGTACAGTGCTGCTGCCGTCGGAGCAGACGGTGGAACTAAAAATTTATATTAAAAAAATATTATTTATTACTTAACATCGTATTTAATTAGCTGACAAGAAAGAGACAGAAAACTTTTTTTATAAAAGAATATATTGGATAATTAGCAGTAAGTGCAAACGAAAGTTATAGAAATTATTAATACAAACACACAAAATAAAAGTGAATAGCTGTTAAAAATATCATCTAAAAATTTAGTTACAAACAGACCATATTCCTTGCATTTTAAAATATAATTTTAAGGTTAAACACAAAAGAAGACTACATTAATCTATACTCTGAAAATAAGAAAATGCGTGCACATAATAAGAGAATAGCATGCAACAGCCAAAGGTAAGAAATAGGAGAAAGAGAAATTTAAGATTCAAAATGTACCCAACATACCAATGACCTCAAATCAAACTCCAGGTGCCACTTGTAATAAGTACAAACATTCCTTGCAATAACACACGCAGTTTCCTATATACGACATTTAATATGTTAGTTCAGTGTTTATTCATATTAAAGGGTTATCTAGAGACTATCGGAATGCAACAATAGCAAATAACAACGGAAGCAAATCTTCATTAGATCGAAAGAGAGACTGAGACTCAACGTTGCTGTGGAGACGCTCCGGTTTTGTAGAAATGTCTAATACGCCAATTGCCCCGCGCGCCATACCCAGTGCGAACTCCAAAGTGTGTGACGGGGAATGGTGAAGGGTCGACCCATTCCATTAACGCTTCACCCGTGACTCCATTCATCACAATAAGCCTGCCACATCTCCATTGGATGATAAACTTTCTAAATTCGTTGGGATTCATTAGACCCGGAGTGGGGACTGTTACCTACGAAACGTCATAATCAATTTATACTACGATGGTCTTTACACAACATACATATACTCATCTGCTCGTATCCTACCTTGTCTGGTCTTTGCCTGCAGTGTCTTATCACAGACTGGGTGTTCTCCCAGCCTCCAAGGATGATTTCATACATGGGATCCACTTCTGCGGGCCCGGAAGTCAGGCAAATATGGCAGTTGTGAGGGCCGCGATAATCTAATTCCAGAGAGCCGGCTGCGACGGGACCGAATCTATATTCTAATTTATCCGGGGTATCAAACTCGGCTCCCTCTGTGCCAATAATTTTGAATTAATTTCGAGTAGTTGGGTACATTTTGCGACGATACCGGAGTTAAGTCTTACCTTCGATTTTCCATGAGCCAGTTGCACCCCAGCCGGTGCATACACCGACAAATCCAACGGGGAACGGTTCCGGATCGGTCCAGGAAATGAAAGGAATGGGTTCGTCTTCACGGCCAGCGGAGACGATGCCGCTGTCCCAACGCACCCAGAAACCGCGGAATTCGCCTGCGTTTACTATATTCGGCGTCTCGATCTCAACCTTGTCGGGTTTCGTTCTGTTCTTTCTGATTACACTTTTCGTGTTTCCCCATCCTCCGATCATAATCTGCAATACATGTGCATTATCATAAGTTGATATGTTCTATACTGCATTCGAAGTTATACTATAAGTGTTACGTAAATTAACAAAAGTCTTATTGTACCTCGTACATAGGATCGGATTCTTGAGGTCCCATGGTAAGCGCCACATGAGCATCATTAGCTGTTCTGACTTTAAACTGTACTGCACCGCTGCTTATCGGGAAAAACTGGTATTGAAGGTTATCCTCCGTTGAAACATCTGCAATGGAACGATAAAAAAATTATTTACGCCATTTTTAATTATGCACCGGAAATAGTCACTCAGTTTAAGATGAATGCACCAAGGAGAAGACATTATTATTTAATACCTATTGCATGAGTAGGGGCTGTTACCTAGTTATTTACTTTTTTATTTATCTTTATATGTACGAGAAACCTAAACGGTTCCTGTTCCTAAACGGTTGTACCAATTTTTTAATGTGTTTTAAAAGCGTTTGAGATTAGTTTAAATTCACAATTGGATCAGATATAAAACGTTTTTTCAATGCAACATACCTGCCAAATCCTCTAATATATACATATAAATAGAGAGTAACTAAAATGCAAGCACGTATGAATTAATATTCTTTAGCTGACTTCGTATCCTGCACTCCCTATTTTAGTTTTATAACTGTGGCTGATGTCGCTTACCAATCAGAACTAAGTACTTTAAGCAATGTATCTTCAATAAGCGGAAATACGAATATCCATTCGAATAACAAAATATTAACTTTGAGCTTGAAAGTTGCTTGCACCAAGAGTCCGTTTCATCTGGAAAAGTAACTACTTCAGGCTAATTTTAAAGAAAACCCTGTAAGTGATTTGAAGCGAAGGAATCTATCTATAGAATTAAGGTGTGATACCTGTTTTTATTCTATCTTGCCCGATTGATCCCATTACGAAAGGAATTCGTTGGAGCGATGATGTCATTCTTAACAAATCGATGCCGTGGCGACCTCCGGGCGAATTCTTATTAGGCATAGCAACTGGTTTGGTAGTTTTATTGGTGTATAAAGTTGACAATATATTTTTGTTAGAAAGAACATATTAAACCTTTTTGTTATGAATTCAGAAATGCTTACAATGGTAGCCATTGCTAGATATAGATACTCATCTATAACAATGTCTACGAAACAGGATTACAGTCATTTGAAGATGATTCCAAGCAAATTAAATCCTACGCACTACAAAATCATATGCACTAGCTTTTACACGCTTCGCACACTTTCAACTTGGGATAGTGAAATTTAAGCTAAATATTTCATTAATATTATTTAAAGTCCCGACGTGTAATTCTTCTTTGGAGTTCTATTAAATTTGGCCCTTAGGTATGCACAAAGCTGTGTCTAGGAATTTCGTTTAGAGTCATTTTATTTGTTATGAACCCTTGAAATTCTGCTATTTACCCTTTTAAAATCACCGTCAGTTGTTTAAGATTTAAAGGAAGACTTGAATCCCAAATCCAACCCTTGGTTATGGCCTTGGCTGTGCATAACATTAACAAACTAAGTTCCTACTTTTCTAAGGAATCTAATATAGTGTACAGCTTTGACCTTTATCTACGCCGCAATGACGGCAATAACGATCGATTGGTAGGTATGCCTGCTGTGTTGCTAATGGCTAACAAAACGGCCTAAGCAAAGGAAGATAAAATTCCTTTCGACCTGCAACAACTCGTGGTTCACATTTATTGCACTCATAATCATCATTCGAGCATAAGTAATTGTAGCAAGAAGAATCCTTTGTATACATTGTGTGAGGAGTTTTAATTTTGGTAATCCAAACAACAGAATTGATCCTTTAACACTTGACGGTTTAGATAATTAGTTATGTAATAATCCAAATGAAGCCCCTGATAATCAGTTTTCTATTCAAGGAGTAGATAATCATAATTAAAATTCCCTGAAAATATAATTTATTAATAAAAGATGGTAAATTGTAAAAGTATTACTTGTTTTACTTGATATCATGCACCTCATTCGCAGGAAACCAGTTGTTTGCATAATTATCTAAACGGTTTTGTCAAGTCTGAGCACGTAAAACGTTCCCACGTATGGTAGATGGCATTCTGTAGATTCTAGTTAAGTTAAATAATCAAAATTAGAAAAACATGAATATATCATTTCTTACCCAACTTTTAAATTATCCCCAATGAGGAAACTCTATCCTATTATATTGATGTAATATAATAATCAAATCATTGGTGGTTTCGAACTCAATAAACTATTATTAGGCTTGGAAAATGTCAAGGTAAAGTTATAAAGGAATACAAAATATGGAATCACTGAATGCTCGTTCCTAATACTGTATACCTATATTTAAGTACCTACATTACGTAGTTTATGTTAGTCATTTCATTTGTCCACTTACACTTATCCATAGGTTTAAAGTGACACGTAGTTACATACTCATTGTTCGAAACTTTATAATGAACCTATAAAAAATGTATGTCGGATCCATTTATATGCATAAAAATATATATAATTAAAAAGAAATAAGTAGGTACTCAAAGCATTTCTTCAACAACTCGGACAAAATTACGAAAACTGGCATTCTGTAATTGTGGATTCTTGCAGTCGCTCAAATAATAAAATCATGTATCGTGATAATCCGTGACGTGACTAATCATTGTAATGTCGAGATAATTCTTTTGTAGTCATAATATTTTACAGAGCACGTATTTCTGTAATTCTCATATAAGTCAGTGAGTTTCTGTTTGTGTTCTTTGCTTATGAAGCAGTATCATGATTCAGGTTTAATTGCTGTATCAATTCGAGTTAGAACTATCCGTACTCCGAATTATTAGAACCATGTAGAAGTCTATTAACCGAGTGTATTGATACGTAGGTGTGTTCCTACAGAGATGCTTAACCATGTCTCACGATTCATTGATCATTTGATTTGCAGATACAATTACTGATACCACTCCGCTATTCTATAAAGAATTTTTCTATGAATATTTCTGATAGGCATGTTATAAAATGACATGTTTAGATGTTTGTGCGATAATAGAACCGAACCCTTTTGTAATCACTAGGCGTAACGGACAAGCGTCTGAACTGTTATAATGCATCTACACTATCATGTATCCTTCGCAATTTTCAAGTTTCTTCATGTTTTTAAAGTTCTGGCTTTCTATGGGATACACAGGTTGCCGTGATATGTATAATATGCCGTCAAGTTAGTTTTTTTAAGTATACTATAGGGGGAAAAACGAGCAGACAAGCCACTTAGCCCATGGCCCACAGTAACGTAAAAGGCATTACCAATGTCTTGTCGGCCAAGGAATCAGAAAAAAATAGTAGTACTGGTTCTCGAGCCCTCGGCCGCAACCTGACGAGTCTTTTAGCAGCTAATTCTTGCAAGAGGGTGGTAGCTAGCCAAGTGGCGTGAAAGAAGTTTCGCGAAAGATAACATTGATAACGCAGTAATATGATAATTACGCGAAGCCCTTCCACTTGGGGTCTGTATTCTAAGCCGCCGCAATACGGCTAAAAGTTCCCAGTTACAGTTTTATTACCAGTCAATTGATTCTAGTGTCTGCGTTGACCTTCATGGCATTTTGAGTCTATAATCTTTTCGAGACTTGTATAATTCAAATCACGAGTTTTCTTGTAACTAACAGTTGAACAATTCTATTTAACATAGAGTAAGTAAACAATTAGAATTAAAATATGTAAGGTTATTCAATTTTAGTAAATAAACAAAGTTATTAATGTTCCTAAGACATTGGGTAGCCTTCACACTTCGAAAGACTTCCGAACGGTGTTTACGTTACACAGTATCAATGTTTGCACAGGTAACGATTACATGTGAACCTGTTTACAATGTTAGCAACAAAATAACATCAGATATCTACTTTATAGTCAGAGGGCCGTACTAGCTCGTACGACAACAATTTTATAAAAGGAAGATGACGTAATGCCGTAGGTGCTGCGAAGGATCTCCAATGCAAACCAACCAATCTACTTCATATAAGAAATTACCAATTAATAAATAAGTACATTCTAAGAATGCTAATATTGTTGCGGTACGTAGGCGATTCACGATGGTAGTTAAAAATAAATCTGAATTGCACGAATCGAATAGAACACTTACAGTGCTAGCTTTAGAGCGTATATTCGAATATTTTTGGAAATGCAAATTTTAAATTAGGAGTATTGATTCTTTTTTCAAATTCTCCGCACCACCACGCCCCTGGCACGTTGCCAAATAAATACTAGTATGCAATAGAAATTCTCGCACCGGCATCTCAAACAAGTACTGTGTACCAAATATTTGGTGATTTATTAGAAAAATTGTCTGTTACAAATTTCGATTAGTAACCATCGAATCAAATTTGAAATTACAGGATAGATTTATGAAAATAGTTTCAATAAAAAACTTACCCAAGATGTTAGCCATGGTGGGGAGAGAAAACTTTTCACTTTAATTGAAACAAACGACTCGTCCAGTGCGCCGCTCTTAAACAGACTGACTGAGTCACTACAGACTACACCGTGAGACTAACCGAAGTTGCTCGCGGCAGTCGCGGCTCGCGCCACCTAGGGTTCCCAGATAAGGCTTTTCATTTGAGGACAGATCTACTAATATATATTATCGTAATATATATAAAGTGCTTGTCACGGTGTTTGTCCGCTATGGACTCCTAAACTACTTAACTGTTTTTAATAAAATTTTGCACATCGTGTCCAGTTTGATCCAACTTAAAAGATAGGATAGCTTACATCTCAATTTATAGTCGCAAAATTATTTTATTGCAA
>DWJN01001937.1:0-16474 GCA_018248895.1 Carystus phorcus | reverse complement strand
GTTGGTCCACGGCCTCTGATATTACGTGCGCCCCTCAGTCGCGTGTAAAACCCGTGAGCGGCGTGACATGATGTACACATGATGTATACATCTATTGTTTTCATTTACACATCCCACTATAGTCATAAGAAACTTCCTTACCCTTACCTCATATGCTTCCTTGTAAATCAATTAACTTATTGTGTGAGTAATTAAGGAAAACATATTTTTTAAACTTATATGGTACTTCAATATATTTAATTTACTATAGGATTTTCTCGAATATTTGATGTTTTTTTATTATTGTGAAACAAATCCTGTCTCTGGTCTTTTTTAACCTTGCACAGAAAGGTATTAAATATATTTAATACTTGAATTTATTTGCTATCCAAATTTAATAGTAGCAAACCATTTAATTACTTCTCATATCCTTAAAAGCCCTATTAATAATGTTAATGCCACAAAAGTTATTCCTTGGACAATACAAACTAAGTTTATGATTGTCTGTCTTTTTAATTAATTGGCTTTCAAATAACTTCACATTAATGTGAACTGCGTGTTGCTCCATGGGGATTCTTCCATGGCGAAATTTAATAAACCCTCATTGTGTAAGGGGACGCCCAGCGTGGCATCCACTTAGATACGCGTTTCAGTTTATGTAGAGCTATGGGACGAGTTAGTAGTTCAAGTAGGATTATTAATAAATTAAAGTGAAACTTATAAGAAAAGTAAATTAACAATTTGTGGATAATTCCATACACGTAAATACATTTCGTATGAAGTTGTAATTTTAAATGCGGTGGTGAAAACTCAAAACATAAAAGTTTGTCATTTTTTATAGCTATTTAATTAATATAATTGTTTAAAAGGATTTATTATTTACTTAGAAGTATACTTTCGAAAAGGTTTATAGTTAAAAAAAGGAAAGAAAATATCGAATCAATTATATAGTATACATTATACAAAGAAACATGAGTGGACTGATCTAGAGGGTAGTATCGAATCGAAAACAAACTTGTATTGAAGTGGTGGCAACTTAGTGTTTTGAAGCAATGAATCGCGCACAAAAGAGCGATAAAACTATAGTAATAACGTGATAACAATATAGGGGCCCCTCTGCCAAGTATGTAAGATTACCTCTCACCAACTCAAGGTGTTAATGAGTTTTTCAATGTAAAACAACAAATCTTACGGAGTGTAGCGTAAATGCAATTATAGTTTGCTGAATTGCGAACTCGTTAATATTCAAGCGTTAGTGACTTCCGCGAGTGTTACTTGTTTCCGTAAAGCTGATACATCGATACCGAGAACGTGAATGTTTAATTTAGTGTGTGCTGTTTTTAACTTAACCCAGTTTTCTTATTTATTCGGTGGAATCATTAGGAAGAAGCAGAAAGTTCAAAAGTTTTAAGGATAACTCGACATTGTCTATATGCTATGCAAATAGTCTAATCTAATGTCATTAGTGTAATTACACTTACTCATCATTTATAAACCGATTAAGTATAACTCATCCCGCAACAATTTACGTACGTTCTTAGAAGCCGTCAGAAACTTTACGATATGTGTACATATTTCGGTTTATCGGAATGTAAATACTGTTACAAGAGTAAGATATTTTATCGACACTTACCTTGTTGTCTTCTTGGCCCATAGCGCATCGATAACTCGGAGGAGGTTGTATGACATGAATGTTCATCAGGTGCAGTGATCTTTTGCTATTCGATGTCAATTTCGTGTTCCCTTTAGTGTCATGTTACGCACCACATCGGCACATCCTCTTTAACCGTAATACAATCACAGATATTTTCGAGCATTCGTATTCTTTAAATATTGTGCCATTACTGCCATTAGAGATGAAACGAATATTAAATAATGCTCACTAATCTGTTGTAAGGTTTACGTTTTAAAAGTCAATATCAGTTGTAATGCAAATACTTATAGAGGTTGTGTAAGAAAGATAATTATACCTTAAATGATGCGAACCTATTGTGTTATCATAATTAATTTAATAGGCATTCCAAAGAAGATAAGACTAAAGAAGCGCCACTTACCGTCAAGTGGGGTTGTAATTAAGCATTAACTTAAAGTAAATTTTTGAAATTTTTGAGAAAACTTTTCTTTTACGATACCTAAATATTTTATACCCAGGAGGATGGGTTTCCCAAAGTTACTCCAGAAAGACATATTGGTATTTTGGAGCTCCAATCAAACATCATCATCATTATTTTCCTGCCCATTTCCCATTTTATATGGGGTCGGCGCAATATGTCCCTTCTTCCATTCTTCGCTAGTAGCCGTCATCTTTATATCTATTCCCTTCTCTTTCATGTCGTCTCTCAAACATTCTATCCATTTCTTTGGCCTTGTCCCTTTCTATCCACATTCATATGCATCACTTTTTTCGTCACATTCGCCTCCTCTAGCCTTATCACATGCCAATATCACGACATTCGGTTTCCTTTTAATTTTTTTATCATTTGTTCTACTTTCAGACTTCTTCTAGTATATTAATTTCTTATTTTATGCATTTCTTAATTCATAGGCAACTATCTCTGCTCGTAGTATCCAGGTGAACAATAGATGAGGCAAAAAGTTCCTCCTGTAAGAAGTCGCTGCGCTTTAAACTTATTTAACCAATTTTTATTCTTAAGGTTGGCTAGCTATGACATCTTCAACGGCGATATTAAATGCTATATTTACTTTACTAACAGCTGTCCACATACTGGTTATTAATTATAGAACGGCATTGTTTTAATGTAATTCCTCTCTTTTGACGCACAGTAATAAACATTAAACTTTATCAACTGAATAAACATATCCACCTTTACACAATTACACACTAACGATGAGAACTAACTTGTTTACTTAGACTAATTATACGTATCATTCGTGTGTTAACACTTCGGTAACGCGCACGTGAAAAATCGTCTCACTGGTTGTGACAATGTTCCAAAATAGATAGCCTTACGTAAGAGAGATGTATGGTTTTTGAGATAAAATGCTTTCAAGTTATCGTGATATTGATAGCCAACCGAAGCAATGATTCAATCTCGTGGCGCGTCGGCGTGAACCAAGGTCAGTGTCGTTTGAACGTTGTCTGCAGTGCAGTTATCACCAGTGCAGTTAATGCCGTTCCAAATAATAAAGTGGATCGTCGATGCGATCTTTTATCTTCTCCACGATGTGATATTAACATGTAACTTCGGACCCAGCGCAACATCGCAACCTCGAACTTGCAAAGTATGCGCATTGACGTAGCAACGCTTATCGTAATCTGTTAAGGTTCTTCTAAAGTAACGTTCACTATTATTTTTAAACCTATGTTTTCGGCAAGGTTGTTTCCTATTTTATATTGTTTGACTTTAATCGCGTTTTAACGTTCGGTACGCGTTAGTGTTTTTTAATTGAGACCGTGTGGATTTGTAAGTGTGATTGATAAGTGATTCCTCTTTGAAACAGAGGGAGAAGGAGACGCAAGAGAGGATGGGAGATCTTCAGGCGATGTCCGTGCTCAGCACGTACCAGGACAACTTGTCTCAGGACATGAACACCGACCGGTGAGTCTAGTGAGCTTAGTACTGTGTCGTGTTCATTAATTCAGTTAATGTTTTGTGTTCGTAATAATGTTATCGGTCCAATTTACATGACTAACAGACCCTGTATTTGTTAACTTTGATAGCACGCTGGTCCGCTGTACGTTTTAACTTTGTTCATTTGTTTAGTCATGTACGTTTTTAATTTCGCGTCCAATGTGAATTATGTGTCATTTGCATCTTTTGGTATTTGTTTGTGTCGTCGAACTGTGCTTGCTAAGTTGTCGGTTTATTGAGTGACGTCACTATTTGTCATTCTCCATGTCGTAAGTCTTACACCCGTTCATTTTTTTTGGGAAGGATGCTTAGAATAAAAATATATTCTGTATTTGAATTAGATCAAGTAGACCTCAGTACCAGGTGCTGTAAAAAATATTTTATACATTTGATCTAAGTCGTATCCGATTTGAAATAGTTTGAATTTGTAGCTTTATAATGTAGTATTATTTTGTAACGATATTGATATTGGGAAGTTTGAATGTTGAGTTTCTTCAGGTTTGTGTGAGACCTAAGTATTTTTAAACGCATAATAATTCTTATTCACAATAAACGAAATAACAACACTTATAAATCGTAACAAGACTTTGGACTTGATATCGAGTTTGAAGACAAGTTATTTGTAAAATGATTAAAGCAATGAATCTCTTATTGGCGAATGAATGAACATAATATCGGATGCAAGGCAGTTAGGCAATCGACGGAGATTGAATATTTATTATTACAAGTGACTACCGATTCTGCGAAATTCGACCGTAATTCATCACTTTAGATGTTCACTTCACATTATCTCTGTGAATGTAAATAGTGAATATTTTATTCGTAGCAAATGTATTTGTGATACATATTAAATGTGTTAGGCTTAAAGACCGTCAAAATTGGTGAGTTCGTGTTGTGTTTTAAAAAGCCCCCTGATAATTAGCTATAGAGGCGTTTCGAGCTCTCACTGATGCAACAGTATCGTAAAGCTTGATAGAATTTTGTTACGTTGCATCGAATACATTACTTTTTAAAAGAGACTGAATGTAAACATTGTTTTAGATTGTGACGAGATCACACGGAAGATTTCGGATGACGGTGTTTTTTTGTGCTCTGGTTAGCTAGGTAATCTTGTGCGCATGTCATACTCTCAGTTTATAAAAAAATTAAATTTAGAGGAGAGGGAAGAAGAGTCAGAGGAGGGGGAGGGTGTTCTAAAGCAGCAGTGTTTTTATTTGCGTTTTTATCCACCTACATAAATTTAAATAAACCCAATTTATTAATGTATGCATTTACTTTCCTTGGCAGGACCCTAATAGGCTCCCTAGCGGACGCTTCCACCGAATTTAATTTTGTTCAAATATAAAAACGTATTTGAGTGCAAAATACTATATTATTCGTTCTAATATTTCTTATTAACATGGTGCTATTCTTAAAACTTGTTTTATAAGGAACAGTTCACACACTTTTATGAGGTTTAAATATTTTAAATAAACTACAGAAATGACTAGCACGAGTTCGAAGTACAATGAGGAGTGGTAATAGTGGTAATTATTGTTTGTAGTTGGTATAAGTAGCGCGTTAACCTGGAGCTGTTATTGGATGGTAATTGAATGGCGTCACCACCGCACTACTGTCTGCCGTTTACGCTCAGCACGCTGACTTTAGCGTTATGTTATATCTTATTTATTTTTCTGCATAGAATTAAACTTTATAAATATTGATATAATATAAAATAAAATATAATACACCGCAACACAGGGAATACCAGTGCGGAGGTATTTATTTATTTTTCTGTACTATGATTTGTAAATAGTTTTTTTTTTTAGAATTTGAACTTGACGGTGTGTGAAATTAATTTAATTTTAGAACGATTAAAAGTTATGATGATTTGGTTACAAATAAAATGTTTTTTTTTAATGCGTTATAGTGATTGATAACTGTTGTAATAATATTTATATCAAAATAACATTGGTTTGTATTTGGAAATTTGTGTACGATAAAAAGGAAAATAAACTGTCAGTCTGTTAGCGATATTTACTTGTTTCATTATAGGTTATGGGCTTATACCGAAATTATCAAAAATAGATAATTTGTGAAAAGTATATCGCAGAAACATGAGTACGAGCTATATTGCCAGTGTTCCCAAACTAAAAGGAAGGGAGAATTATGATGAGTGGAGCTTCGCGGCTGAAAATCTGTTGGTGCTCGAAGTAAAAAGGTATTATTTATTTTACATCTTAATTTATAGTCACAATATTATTTTATTGCAAATTATTTGTTTAATATCTTACAAAAAATTAGTTCCATAAGATTCTAACAGGTGGCCGTGTAAGGTAATTAGTCTGCTTAAAAGCTCGTCACCAATAAAATATGGGATACCTTTTACATACTACTATTATGAAGAGGCTAAAGTATCTAAAATTTGTAAGAAATATTATGTCTCAAGATTTTGTTTATAGCAAAAGATTTTTGTGATTGCAATTTTCATTTCGGCAAGATTTATGGACTAATTGGTATTATAAATCACGCAACATGTCAAACAAGACTTGCGTTATGTATGAGGTAGCCAAAGAGCCAAGTATGTTGCAATACGATTTGCAATATAAATAAAACGTTTGCCTTTTTCATGGACTGAATATTCTACAGAAATCATTTTATTTACTACCAACGTGTCAACAATAATTTATTCGCTGTTTCATACTAAATGTTCAACCGTTCAGCTTTTTTAATCTACTTGCGATATACAAATTGGAGAAATATTAAACTGGGAAAGGTACATTAGATAAATTTTCTGATTATTGATTGGATATCACATCTCTTTGCTTATGCGAGTAATATTTTTACTTTTCGCTGCGCGTATGTATGAAGAATAGGATATTCAAAACTTTTTAAAACCTATGTAATATAATTTAGTAGAGGTCAAAGAATCTACAAAAAGTTACTATTTTTATTTAATTTAAGTATTTGCCTTAATCATTCAAATTACAAATTCATTATTTTAATAACCTGTAAAATCGTTACTATGAGCAAAAAGGCGGTTTCCTGGCTTCGGTGACGTCACATGCAAGTGAAATAAAAAATAAACTAGTATCGGCGACCAGATTTTTACTTGTAAATGACGTCATGTTAAACCTGACACAATCTGGATCGTTTTGTGTCACGTCACCGATGTCAAAGAAAGTGTATTTTTAATTATGGATTTTTGGAGAAACTAAGTTATTTTCAAGTTATTTAACTGCAGAACGTTTTTAAAATTCATAATGTACAGAGATGTCTATAATAAACACATTATTTTTAATACTGTCAAATATCCAATTGTTCTATGATTTCTGCACTGAATTATTTCGTTATCTATTTGTTATTATACAATCATTTCGATAATATTTGAATGTGAACGTTGTCTGCACAATGCCAAGTTTCTAATTCTAAGCCACAAAACACAAAAGGAACACAAAAAGCAACTTTTGTAAGAGCCTATTTATACTTTACGGGGTCGCATACTCGACTCGATGTAATAAAAAAATATCGCGTCGACTATCTCTTCTCGTGCTTCGTAAACCTATATTCGGATATCAAGTTTTGTTTTGTGTACGTTTTTGTAGACATATTTACTTTTGTGGTATTTTTATTATCCTAAGTTGTGTTACGATATTTCGCTTATTGAAAAAGTAGAAGTAAGTGGTAAGGACATTCAATCCATCCGATGTCAAATAGATATTGCAGCCGTGACTCGAATATTTGTATTTAACAACTTTGAATCTACATATAAAAAGCGTTAAACAAAAGTGTTTAGAACCCTCTCTTTCTTTTTAATTGGTAACACAGTACAGGAAAATAGTTTAAAGGATCACTCAGACTTACATCAAAATGATGATTATTGTTTCGTAATTATTTTTTTATTTCACTGAATCTGTTATAACATTTCTCCTAATTCCAAGGGACTAAGCCTCAGTTTAATATGAGAATAAACCTAAGTCAAACAGTGAGCCCAAAAATAAGCTACCTGATATGAAATAGTCATAAAACCGCATAATTACGCGCGACTTTGTACAAAACCACAGTTCAATGTGACATCGATCTAAAAACGTTTTAGTATGTTAATGATTAATAAAGCGGTAACCAAATAGTTAATATGTAGTTATGTAAACCATGCGCAGTTATGACAAATTCGATATAAAGTAGATAACAGATCTATTCTATGTAAAATTTATATCGGTTACTGCTGTTATGTGGAGTTATACTTTAGATGTAATGTAATGATAAAGATTATAAAATACTATCGTATTCGGCAGATGTTACTCTGCTGTTTTCTATTCATCATCATCCATATCTTTCTCGGATCCACTTTTAAAACTGTCGCAAAAAATATATCGAAATCAATTTAACAGTAAGAAGAAGTAGGTAGTACACGCAAACAAAAGAATTATGTAAAGATTTGTCATATAGAAAACATGCATGCACTATCAAGTGAGAGAAGGTTAATTCCATTTATTTTCTGAACTATAATGTAAAGGACTATAATTGTGGTATGGAGCTCAAATAATAAATTGGCCGTATTGGGGCGGTCTCTATATATTTATTCTAATATAGACTCCAATTCTATGCCGACAAGAGTAAACAAGAGTAAGAGGGCAGTCTGCTAGGGTTTCGAGTAAGGAATCTTTTCGTGAAACCCGCCTGTCTAACTAGAGTCAGCCAACCAATTTGTTTCCTTCGGGCTGGGAACTTCACAGCCAGGACTTTTTACTCTTACTTCTTGGCCAGTAATATTTTTGGTTTAGCTAATGTCCATTGGCGACGAAGTTCACTTACCATCATTGATTCGTCTATTCGTTTGTCTGTCTGAATGGCTCCGTAGCCTAGTTGGTAGTGCCCCTGTCTACGGAGCTAAGGGCCCCGTGACCAGAAAGACATTTGTAATGTTCTGCAACATACATAACCTAATAGACCCCGGCCACGCATTGCTGTGACTAAGGTTTACATACTAAATTTTGCCAATTAATTTCCTTACACTGCCATCTGTTAGAATCTTATGAAACTAATTTTTTGAAAGGTATTAAACAAATAGCTACTATTAATTGAGATGTAAGCTATCTTATATTTTATGTTGAATCAAACTGGACACGGTGTATAAAATTTGATTAAATCGGTAAGTAGTTTAGGAGTCAATCGCGGACAAACACCGTGACACGTACTTTATATATATATATTAAGAAGATAAGATAAGAAGATATTCATTCAAGGGTTATGGGTCTCAGTGATGTATTCTATACGGAAAGAAAAGAGAACGAGTAAAATTTAGACTCAAACTCCCAGCTGTAAATCCGACTCATTCACTGTAAAGATAAAAACTTACATCTCGCAGCGATTTTTCGTATGTAATGCGACAAGTTCTCAATTTGAACATCTTCTAAAGCTATAGCAGCTAATTTGGCAAACAGGCAGCTACCATTCTTTTCCTTAAGTTATGCCCTTAGTGATTTAGGATTATGGTTATCCGGCACAGCGTACACGAGGCAATTCACCGGCCACGAATAATGGCTCTCAAGCGAGGCCTTTCCCTAATTTCCCTTTTCGGAATATTACGGGATCACTGTTTTCTTTTAATTTTCTTTAATAAGGGTTTTTGTAATTTTAGATTAATGTTAAACAATCAATCCATTACCTTTATTGTTTAATCAGACTGCAAAAGTAATTTTTCGTTTTCCGTTTGTATATTTTAATAATAAACGTTTTTGTAATTAGTTGACAATTACAAGCCGTGCCAATTCTATACAAAAGATTACTAACGTTTATGTACATGGCTTACGAAACCGTTACCAATCGAAAAAAAGGAGGCAACTCGCTGTATTAGCTAGTAGATTATAAATAAAGAAGTTAGGCTTGTTTTTATCACAAGCTTCACAACGAAGTCTTTTACAGTAATTTTAAGAAGTATTCCTAGTCACTCATATCTATGATTATGTGTTACAGTTTGTATTTAGCGTCCAGAATGGTTTTGATTAAATTTGATTGACACCTAGTCATTGCTTTCCTAGTTTAGTCTTCTTAGTCGTAGTTCTTAGTCCTCCGTGTGTATGTGTTTTGCAAAACAAACAAAATGTTACTTCTGTTATGACAGTATTGCGTTTTTCGTAGTAGCCGTGTTGGGGTGACTTAGAATACTGACCCCAGTCCCAAGCCGGTAGATTAGCGTGTAGTGGTAGATCAGCGACTTCGCGTAATGATTGTATTATCAATATTAAAATTAAGTCATGCTCTCTCTCGCTCTCTCTCTCTCTCTCTCACACACACACACACACACACACAGACACACACACACACACACTCTTGCTTGTCGGCCGTCAAACGAAGTGGTGTCGGGGGCCTGTGAGCTATTACTTTTCTTTCTTCGTATTTCCTTAACTGAAAACGCATCGATAATGCCTTTTATGTTGATGTCCATATGCCACGTTGACCACTTATTATAACTAGACTCGTCTGCTCGTTTGTCGGATATTTATATAAAATCGTCGGGACATTCTTGACTTGGTACTCAATATTTTTCGCATACTCACAGCGGTAGCGAATATCACTAATAGGCATTAACAGTCATTAACAATGGTTCCGCACTAGAAACGTGGAGTTGAATTTCTCACAATTAATTACATTAAGTTGCCCCAATTGAAACGATGAATAGTCTTGGATGCTGAGTTACAAAATAATGGGCCTATCCTAACCACATCCGACCCAGATAATCGGCAACAGAACAATTTGCTTTACTTGTATACACAATGTTACTAAGCAGATGGAATCTGCTGTGTTGTAATGCATTGTTTAAAACACCAGCTGTTAGGACTTGTTACCTACGACCTATCTACAGATATGTATCTACAGAATTTAATTACTTTTCAACACATAAAACTTTGTTTCGTCATAGTGGTGTAAAGTGAAAGTTAAATATATGTATGTCATTGCGGACTTTTATGTAGACATTTTAAATCTCTACAACTTTTCTATAAAAATCATTTTTGTCTATCTTACTGTTGAAGCAGCATTCACAAAAAACGTAAATTTCGCCTCTGTTTGTTTTCACAAATTCGGTTACTCGGAACATTCCTTTTTTATTTTCCAGAATAATTTATAGCGTATGTTACTTCTAATATTCCATTTTTTACACTTCACCGAAAGTAGTTTTGGAGCCTTTTAGACACAAATATCACACAAAAAAATATTTCCTCTTTATAATATTATTGTCTACTAGACCACCTACACTTTACTTTGTTAAAACTGTCTTTTTTACTTGAATCTAAAACAATTGCTGTTGTTTATGTGGCATTATATGAATATTAAATTTGCCTTCATCGATTAATGCAACAATTTGGTTCCATGAATTATCGTAAACTTGAAACATGTCAACTGTTTTTAATCGACTTCAACAAATAGTGAAGGTTCTCAATTCGTTTGTACTTTTTATGTTCGAAACATATGTTGTACTTTTTATGTTAGGGTACTAACGTATCCGAACATATAAATAGTTAACGTGTTTCTAATTGCCGTGCGTAACAAACAAATTTTACCGATTTTCTCACATAAAAACCAAGTAAAAATATATGTGATACAAATATGCGTGTTCTTGACCTTTCAAGATACATGGTAGTACAAAAGCTAGTAAAGATGTAGATATTAATGGATACAGAATAGTCAATGTTTAATTTTTCCTTTTAAATAGAGAAAATTGTAATGTCGCGTAAACAAAGTTAAGCGCTTCAATTAGGCTTACATCTTAGAGCAAGTGTAATTAGATAGCAGTGAAGTTTGATAATTTAACACAGATATAGATCTTCGTTTGGTTAGGGACATTTCGGTTAAGTTTAGAACTTTTAGAAGTTTAGCGTAGAGGACATTATTATGTGAAGATAACAGAACTTACTATCTTTTAATGCAGCGACCGAAACTTATAGTGTAAGTCCGTGATTATCTGTTTAGACTATTTATTGGGACGGTTCTTATTGTGGGTGAAACTTGGAGGGTTGAATTTGGATCACAATGTATCAATGAAACGATCCTAGCTAAGCAAAGGAACTTAATCAAGTAACTGTGGGCGTGTTCGGTACTTGGATGGTTGACCTCTAGTGGCATATTTCTTGAGCGTTATCGTGCTTCGGAAGGCACGTTAAGCCATCACGTTCTGTCTCGGTTATCATAGTTAACAGTCGTTATTCAGTACCGGCGGTATTCGGGCCGCATAATAGCTTTCAACACTTGATTGGCCACTAACTGGCCACCAACCTGCATTGGACCAGCGTTATTCCACGTAGGTACTCCACATGAAAATTGGAGGACACAAATTGGACCTAAATAGGTCAATGGCACCGCAATGGAAATTTCACTATTTAATAGACACTTAACTAAAACACATTTTAAAGTTAATTGTGAGTACTCCGCAGATCGAAGTAATTTTTAAGATTGAAGGGAAACTCGGGTTTTCGTCGTCGGCTATCCTTATAAAATGTTTTTGCAATAAATCCTTAACTCAAATTAATATGAGTTACGTAACTCATGATAAAGGACTGCGCAAGTGTTCAAACTATGAAAATAATAAGTTATTTCGCTGAAAGAAAAGAAAAATGAGGCTGTGAAAGAGCAGAATTTGCCGCAGAATAGATATCGCCAGTTTGATAGACTAACTTTTTTGCGAGGGTCTCTGATTTTTGCCTGCCTTTAACACTGTTAGGTTTTTGTTGTGAATCTTCTACATATATATATAAATACAGTTTACGTATGAATGGCTGTGAACTTGAAAGGTAAGATAAATTGATTTGAATTTTAAACTCAAGCTAGAATTTTAATTGCAGTTTTGTTTTCCTTAATCCATACGTAATTAGGTGTAACTTCATCTATACTTCTATGCTAATAATATAAAACTGAAGAGTTTGATAGTTTGAACGCACTAATTTCAAGAATTACTAGTTGGAATTGAAAAAATCTTTTGTCTTGCATAGTACAGTTACCAAGGAAGGCTATAGGCTATATAACATAACGCTATGACCAATATGAGCTGAGCATTGATGAGAAATGTTATGAGAACGGGACAAATGTTCCAAGGTAATACAAAGTTCGCCGGTTCTACTAGTTTAATATAATTGTTTCTCCCAGAGTATTGATACGAAAACGTATAGGTATATACTAGATTTATACGTCTTAGATTTTGGCATGCCTATTCCAAAGTAAGTGATTAATATTCAGGACGAAAGTTCATTAACTAGACCTTAGTAGTATACCTGGGGATAACTATTTTGTGATGTATTTTGGATTACTTGATCTATAATACAATAAACCTACTGTACAATTCTGTAGAAAAAGCTTTGTTATTACTACTATACCTAAACGTTTACTCGTATAATAAAACTTGTATGTTTTGCTTTCTAGTGTTTGATTTAGAAATATGATACAATTTTTTTGGTTTAATCACAAAGGAACAGATTTTCAAACAAACAAGTCAGATGTAGTAGGTATACCTATATGGAAGTGAAAAATTGAAAATATTCGACATCTTTGAATGCATTTCTTGATTATTATATTAAAATGGGTTAGATAATGTATTCCTAAAATTACTTTTAATTGATAATCTAAATAAGTTTTCGACGTATAACTATAACTATCCTGAGATTTTTTATTTTTTTTTGTGCAACTTTGAGAGATTAGTTTTTGATCTGAATATGTTATACCTCGTAACGATCAATTTAGAATGGATTTAACTACTAGATATTCACTGCAGATGACCCGAGCGTTGTTTCAAACTCTCTTTCTACTCTACGTTCCATTGCAGATTGTCAGAAAACCTTCTGACATTACGTGGGTCATCGGAATCGCATGAGAAATTTCTCAAGCGGCACAAGAATCCCTTGAGTAATCGCAAGTGGCAAAATTCCTCAAACATCTCATCGGAAAGGCTCGAAGAATCGTAAGTGGCAAAATATCTCAAGCGGATCATCTGAAGCGCTTAGGAAAGTTTGCTACTAGCATTCATACACCAAACTATCGACCGCGCTCGCAGTTGAACTTGCTCGATAGAAACAAGCTGTCGGACTGTGAGTGCTTAGATAAGAAAGTTACGTGAAGATTAACAATGTAACTAAATTCAACATTTTGCCTTAGAAGTTTAGTTTGGCGTCGACCCATTAATAGCATACTACATCGAATGAATGTCTAATCATCATATAAGGAGGTCTAAAGCGTACTCCACTAAGTCCAGTGCGGATTAGTGGAGAGGTTATTGGCCAGGTGTTGGAAGGTTTTTATGCGGTGTGAAGGCTTACGACATAGCTTAACGACTGCTATCAACGATATCAACCGTGACTGACTTAACGTATCCTCAAACGCACAGAAACGCTCAAGAAATCTTTGCTATTAAGAGGTACCCATCCAAGTACCGACCTCGCAGTTGCATTATTCGGCGGTCTTGCTACAAGCACATTATGCTTATGGAACTTTGGCTTACTGAGAATAAATTTCAAAAACAATATTCTCAATTTCTTTCAATATAAATTTCAACGAAAAATAGATAATAAATTATCATAATCCCCGCAACCCTAAACAGTTTCTTTTCTCAACTTAGGTCTCAAATTTCAGCGGTAAATTCCATTACATGCCAGACTTAAATTGGATTAAATATATTTTGTTATGTAAATGATCCGACTTGAGTTTCTGTAAAAATTGTAAATTTCTCGTAAGTTGCATATAGGTACTTAATTAGAATAGTTTATTAAATTTAACCATAAAATGTGCTACTACATATATGAAAAAAGTTTACATATACAAGTTATGTGCTTAAGCCATCCAACAATAAACACGTTTGGGAAGCTTCCAAGCGTATATTTTTATATCCTATATAAAATGTTGTGAAGATTCCGAAAAAGGAAAGGCTCTTTGTCGATAAGAGACCATAAAATGCTACAGTACCCATAACGTCTATTGGTATCAGCGCAACATGTGGCAACCCTGGGACACTACGAGGTTTTGGATTTATTCCATTTAGATTATTCAATATACGATGTAGTAGATTAAAATTATGTTTAAGAACAACTTTAGGTATTATGTGAATTAATAGTAATATTTATTTCATACTAAAGTTACATGTCCGTTTTGCTAAACTTTGAGATAGACTATAGAGATTTCTTAGTCCATAGAGGCTAAGAAAACAATATATGTATGTATACCATTATTTTTCTCTCTTATATAGGCCTTTGAATAGCATAAAACATCCGATTGGGCTGGCCACTAACCCCTCCAACAATCCGCTCTGGTGAAGCCTGGTGGAGCTCTAAACCTCCTCAGTGATGAGGACAAACTCGTGTTCAGTAGTGGGCCATCAATGGGTTGAAGACAGTAAAGATTTTGATGACTGAGAGAAAACGCGTTTTATATAAGAATCATATGGAAACGTATTATAATTAAAATACTATGTCGTGTTATTGCTATTTAATCAGAATCAGCTTTCTTTGTGCAATACGTTAAACCTATATCCAATGTACCTATTTAGCGAAATTGCGAAGGATTCTAATCTAGCTTTACATAAGGCAGACTGCCTTACATCTGCTATTTTGCACATGCTCTTCGCAGATAATTATACAGCCCAATAGAACCTCTCATGGTTAGTAGTAATCTCCACTATTAATTATAGCCTGGCTGCAATGAATACCGTCCACTTTGTGACTAAGACAATCATACTGAGCATCAATGCCGTTTGTGCTTTTGTCCACATAATATGACAATTACACGTAAATTACAACAAATATATATGTACATACACTAGCAGACCCGGCCACATGTTGCGGTAACTAAGGTTTACATGCTTAATTTAGCAGACTAATTACCTTACACCGCCATCTGTTAGAATCTTATGGAACTAATTCTTTGTAAGATATTAAACAGATAATTTGCAATAAAATAATATTGCGACTATAAATTGTGACGTAAGCTATCCTATCTTTCAAGTTGGATCAAACTGCACACGGTGTGCAAAATTTTATTAAAATCGGTTAAGTTTAGGAGTCCATCGCGGACAAACACCGTGACACGTAATTTATATATATTAAGATTTATAATTTGAATAACTCATTGCCTTGGTTCATGAAACCATACCTAATGTTTTTACGTACCCTAGTTAAGTAAGGGTCCTAATCCAGTTTAATTTCCCCAGCGAGTGTAGCGATGGCGTGGTTCCTGCCGTCAGATAAACCGGTAACGAAGAACGTTGCCGCGTGTTGACAGCTGTCAGGCGCCGGCGTCGCGGCGCTAACTTATCTGTGATCTTAGAATAGTGAGTACAAGCTATATACTAGTCTCTATACGTCTGGTAGTTTGTCGGCTGTATACATAAAAAAATATGTGAAGATATGTAGGTTTTCCTTTTAAAATATTCTGGATAAGAGAACTTTAAAACGTACTCGTAATTAAGGTTAACGAAAGAACGCTAAATTTTACCTATAATCTATTGATGTTTTGTCTACAACATTATAAATATTACAAAGAGGAAAACTTTGTTTGTTTATAATGAATAGGCTTAAAAACTACTGGACCGATTTTAAAAATTCTTTCACCATACGAAAGCTACATTATCCACGAGTAACATTGGCTATATTTTATTTTGGAAAAAATACGGTTCAAAAGATATTTGGGTGTTTGGGACACAAGGTGTAAAAAATCAAATTTATATGGCAAAACAATGTTTGCTGGCTCGCTAATACATTTGTAACCGATACTAAAGAATACCAAGGTATTAAGTTTTCAATAAAAAGCGCTCATAGTCCGGCGGCTCGCGTCGATCCTATGCGATCGAGAGAGTTAAGCAACTGCGGGCGGTCGGTACCTGGATGGATGACCGCTAGTGGCAAAAATTTCATGAGCGTTTCCGTGCTTCGGGGGGCACGTTAAGC
>DWJN01001936.1:0-16476 GCA_018248895.1 Carystus phorcus | reverse complement strand
AGTGCGGTAAAAATCCCACATAGCCCCGTGTCGCTCCCACGGCACCGGGTACCTTTTGAAGGTTTCCCCCTCGACAAAAAAAAAAAAAAAAAAGGACACATGGCCTCAATCTGATGCCTTCTAAGTTCCCATCCTGACTGTCGTCTTGATCCCCTATCAGTTTTGGAACCATAAGAAGGCCACAAATATATAATTTCGCCCTCATCCTTAAATTGAGAGTCTGATAGGTTTAGCAGGGTAAGGTCATGCAATCTTCTACCAGATGCCAGTAGCAGTATTGTGGCGACTCTGCGAGCTGTTTCATAGAGTGTGTCCCTTCTAGGATTACCGCTTAACCAGTCAAATACTTGTCTTGGATCCCAAATCGGACACTTATGTGTGATTGGTCTAGCATTCTGAATGGCCCGTAAAACACTCTTAACTAAAAAATGGGAGAAAATTTTCTCATCTTGGCCACAATATGTGGAAACAGCTGATCTATAAAGTAACATGGTTTTATACGACAGTCCTTCACTAAGAAAGATATCAGCAAGAAATTTTGCCACATTTTCTGGTCTTGGAGCTCTGGCATCCAAGTTGTACTTTGTGTACCACGTGACCCATCTATTAAATGCTGGTAGGTATGTACTCATCGTGGACTGTCTCCAGCATCCACTAAGTAACCTTTTCTGCTCGTCAGTCCAAGTAGCTATCTTTTGCGCCCACCCCCAACTTTCCAAACTTGAAGTGTTAGTTGGCCTAAGAATGGTGGAGGAAGGCCAGTTGTTAGGTCTACTAGAACCTCCCGAAGGTTCGTAATTACCTGTGGTGGATCTCGTACTCTGGTCTCCAGATCTGGCTTCCAAAATGGGCGTTCCCAATCGGGGGCTACTAATAGGTACATGCCCTTCGCTCGATTTAGGTGTGCTAAAACGCGAGGTATTAAGCTTGGAGGTGGAAAAATCCATGCCAGTTGGTAATCCCAATCTCGACTGAAGGCATCGATATATTCTGCTCCATGATCTCTTGCGTCTATGGTTACATACTTTCGGACCACAGCGGATCTTTCCGAGGCAAAAAGATCTATGCTTGGAATTCCCCATAGTGCAAAGACCTCTGCGGTCGCTAGGGGTAGCAGATGCCACTCTGGGATTGGTCGTCTCCGAGACAACCGATCTGCTATTAAATTGTACCTTCCTGGAAGGTATTGCGCAGAAAGTGTTATGTTCCACTGATCTAGAAGAGCTAACAATTGAAAAGTCAGTAACAGAAGACTTATTGATCGAGTACCCCCTTCCTTGCGTATATACGCGATCAGGGTTCGATTGTCTGTCTGTAGAAGGATGTGAGAGTCCTTCAACCTGGGAGCCTGAGACTTTATTACTGACAGTACTGCATACATCTCTTTTTTGTTACAGTGCCAGTTCATTTGGCGTTTGTTCCAACATCCTGCTAACTGAGTCTGATCTAAATGCGCTCCCCAGCCCATGTTTGACGCATCTGTGCTTAAGAAGTGGCTTATTTGAGGCAAATGGATAGGTACAGCAGCCCCATAAATGGCTCCGAGCCACCATTGCATGTCTTTCAATGCTACATTCGTTATGCAAACTACCCTCCGAGGGTCGTTTTGAAATTGACGAATTAAAATTTGCATTTGGCGGCAGTGAAGCCGACCTCGTGCAACCACCATACATGCGAAATTGAGTAGGCCCAGAAGGTGTTGAAGCTGGCGAAGCTTGCAAGTTCCTAATTTCAACATTTTTTGTAAAGTTTTTGCAATAATTACTTGCTTTTTTATGGGTAGACACATGATATTTTCGTGAGTCTACCATACCAAACCTAAAAACTCTATGCTTTGAGTTGGTATCAAGATCGACTTCTTGAAGTTGACCTGCCATCCAAGTATTCTCATGAGCTTCACGGCCTCCGCGGCCTGATGGGACAAAATAGTCCGCTCCTGGTGAGCCAAGAGGAAGTCGTCTAGATAAACTAGAACCCGACAACCTCTCTTGCGTAGTATCTCCGCGACCCAGCAAGTAATTGCAGCGAATAATCGCGGGGCTGATGAAAGGCCGAATGGCAGGCAAGTCATTTGCAGGATTTCTCCCAAGTAACTCACTCGCAGGAATGGTCTGTGCGACTGGGCTATGGGTATATGAAAATACGCTTGCGATAAATCGATCTTCACAAGCCAATCCTCCTGTTGTAAGAAACTCGGAATCGTTGCTTGAGAGATTAGGTGAAATGGCTTTGTCGCTATGTATCTGTTTAGGCCTCTTAGATCGATTATAGGTCTTAATCCCACGTCGCTCTTCTTTGCGAGAAACATTCGTGAGAAGTAACTCGGTGTTTGGTTTAATGGAGTCTCTAGAATATGTAGTTTCTTTAGCTCCTGAATTTGGAGTGTCATTTCCGAGGATGGTTTTGTGGCAAATCTCTGAATTACTGTTGACGATGGATAAATCAATGGGGGTTTTTTCAAAAATGGTATCCGTGAAGCAGTTATCGTTTTCAAAACAAATTTGTTGGCTCCTAATTCCTTCCACTTTATTTGAAATTCTGTTAAACAACCCCCTCTGAAGCTCGTTTGATAGTCATTTTCCTTGATCTCTTGTTGTTCCGTCCTGACGGGAACGAAAGGAACTTTTCTTTCCCTGACCCTTTCCTTTAAATTTATTATTATATCTCTGATTTTTTAAAGTAGGTCTATATTTCTTCTGTGTATATGCTGAAGTTGAAGCCTCTGGCTCTTGTCTCCTTTTAATTGGAATTCTACATTCTTTTGCCTGTGGTGGATTAAGCCACATTTGCGGTCCACCCAATGATTGTATTAAAGACAAAAGTTTGTCCTTGTCAAAAAGATGTTCAACACTAGGAGGAATGTTACGTAGTGCTGACTGAATAGGCTTATTTACTATCTCCTTTAATATCCGCTCTCGTCTAATTTCCACACATTCAGCTCTCTTCCCACATATTAACTGAAGAGTTTCTTCTATATTTCTATACATGTGCGAATTATTGCCAAAATTTATAGATATCTGACATGTTTCCATAAAGGATCTCCAAAATGTTGTAATTCTTTAATAAGTTTTACTCTCTCGGTTGAGGCAGCTCTGACTAGTTTTGATTTATTATAATCCGTCTCGATTGTACCTAACTCCAATACCCTCCTAGATTCAACAGGATTAGTAATAAAATCTGTAGAAGTGTTATTAGACTTCTCCTGTATTAGATTAACCTTTTGGGTACCCTCAAGTTGAAACGAGCCGCCAAGATTTTGCATGTATAAATTGGAGAGGTAACTCACCTGATTTATCAAAGCATCAATACGTGGGTCGGGTATCGGTGCATTATGGTATTTACTTTTTCGAGACGGTCGTTCGCTTTCTGAAGAAGATCCAGAATTTGAATTTGATGATTCCGCATCTCCCTCGTCGGTATTTGAAAGCATCGGTACTTTGTTGTCCTCACTCATGACGTGTATGTCTTTACAATTTTAGTACTTTTTACACTTTATTGAATTATAATTTATCAAAGCAAATTTAAATGAACAATAATGGCGGCGAGTAACACACGCAATGACAACTTTGCGGGGTTCGCACTAACTGGTGACAGCAACATGACAAACATTGACGTTCGGGAAACGGATATAGCAACGTCAAAACTGTAAGTACAGAGTAAAAAGGAGGTGAGTGCACATTGCTTCTTCATAAGCGACGCTGTGTTTTCTCTCGGCTCATAATAATCGTTTTATTGGTGTGTAAAACGGTTATATTAAGATATAATAATAAGTAAAGCAACATATGTATTCATAACACAATACTAGAATTCCTTCTATCGTGAGTGGCATGGACGTATTTGAACGCAACCAAAAAGTAGTTATTAATGCAGCTTAGTCCTCAGAAATACACATGACCATGGTAGTACCCCAAGGATCAATATCAGGACCACTGCTATTTTTAATATACATCTATGACCTTCCTTATTTTACAACAGATATGTGTGACACTGTATTACTTGCTGATGACACATTCTTAATTTTTAAAGTTCACAAGAGAAAATAATGTTTTTATGATGTAAAGAATGCTGTTGCGAATGAGTTGTATTGGTTTACATGTAATAATTAAATTTTAAATGTGAAACACGTACCAACATAAATAGTTGTGAATAAGGAAGTACTTGAATTAATAAATTTCACAACGTAACTTGCGTTTCGACTCGATTAGATTGCAGTCCTCATATTGAAACCTTGCCAGGGCAACTTAGTACAGCTGCTTACGCTGTTAAGAAAGTAACAAATATGGAGACAGTAAAATTAGTTTACTTTAGCTACTTTCATAGTTTAATGATCTATGGTCTGTTGTTGTGGAGGTCCACAGACATTACATCAATCTTAATATTACGGAAAAGAGCAGTATGAGCCACCTACAATCTCAGAAATTTATATTAACCGTTGTATCAAGATATATTTTAGATAACATTATGTAATATAACATTATAATTATAAATATATTATGATAACATTATGTAAAAATAGTGGCGTGGTACGGGCATGTAATACGGAGGGATGCAAGTCACATTACGAGGAGATTACTAGATTTGAAAGTGGACGGATATAAAGGTAGAGGCAGGCCGAAGAAAAGATGGATGGAGTGTGTGAGGGATGACATGTGTATGAAAGGAGTGAGTGCGGAGCTGACGAAGGACAGAGATGAATGGAAGAATAAGACACACTGCGCCGACCTCAAGTAATGGGATAAGGTCAGGAAGATAATTGTATAAAAATATTATGATAGATTTCTTAAGAAAAGTGATGTTTATTACATTAACATTATGGATGGGGCTAAACTGGTTGTACCGAATGTTAGATTTTAGTAAAACTAGTGGTTCGTTCATGGGTAGAAGTGTCAAAATTTATTAGAGATTTCCGCTACAACTCAAAGCCATACTGCCAATTTAAAGATTTTGTCAAATACCTTTCTTATGTCTTGGTGTTACTACAATTAATATTAATAGTTTAAGGACAAGAATGCTTGGTTATGAGCCTAGTGGTGAACGTTATCATTTAAAAGGACAACATGTGCCAAAAACGCTACTAATATGTAAATAATATTCATTGTTTCTGGAAACGTTTGTTAACATTTATTAAATTATTTAACTTACCTAAGGTCAAAGGGCAAAGAGTGGTAACGTTGATGATCGGAGTAAGTAAACGCTGCAGGAACGGCTATGGAATATATTAAACCGATTACGAAGAGTGATATACCACATCTTCTATTCTTCAAATACACCCAGTACAACAAAATCGCTAAAAGCGACAAATGGAAGTCGACGGCAAGAGACCACGATATGGGAAAACACTGAAATATTAAGTCATAATTATATCACAGATGCGTATATTCGATATATGGTTTTGGTGACATGATATATAAATCACACCCAACTCACAATTTTTTGTCTGTATTTGGCCGGCCTAGATACCCGGTAGATTAGCCCTACTTTAGGATTTTATGTAAGAATTCTATTGTCAGTACTAATATCGACGGGAAAAAACAAAAAGTTTGTAACTCACACCTTTGGTGAAGATATACTTTTTACCCTATGTTGTTTTCAATAGCGTATAAAATGTGTTTTCACCAATGGTGTGTTACGACTGTTTCGTTTCTCCCGTCGATATAATGTCACTTATACTATTGTTATTATCTTTATAAAAGGCACCTGCATTTTACAGCAATTCCTGCCTGCAATACCAATAGTACAAATCACCCTCTTGTTTGAGACAGTCATTAAACGATTCATGAGTTCAAGCTTTCCTCTCTGTTGTCTTGGTTGTCAACGCATCGGCAAATATTTTTTTGTTATTTATATCCATGAGCAACGGTGACCATTTACTATCGTTTGAAATAAAAAACAAAGTGATGTACTTAAAAATAATGGTATACAAAAGGTAATTATCGGTAATAATCTCTTGTAGCAACCACTAAAAAACTACTCATTAACGATGCTCTGTTATTCAGGTCTTAGAATTGACCCTAGAAATACTCCACCATATTGCTCTAGTGCGGGTTGATGAAGTTAGTCGCTAACCCAATTATTGAAATATTAAGTCAGTTATCTTACAAATCAGACAAGTGACGCCAATTAGTATTAAAAACAAATATTAATACCCAATTAAATACAAGAAGAATAATCTTACTATATTTGTGGGATCATAATAATTTTGTATCATTAGAACACTCGCCCACCAATTCTTGTGGCACGCCTCAATTTCTCGATTAAATATCGCATTTGCCGGTCCTCGTGGAAGATATTTAAATAAGGTTACTATTACCAATATTATAAGGTACAAATATCGCGTAATTCTGTAAATAGAAACAATCATTTGGTTAGATTTGTTACATTCCTGTAACGCATTGCGCAATATAGAATCGACATTCGGCAGTTAAAACAGTCGCCTCTCGCTTACCTCACATCGGACCGAGCAGACACCCCTAAGTGTTATAAGTATTAATTACTCATAAAAGATCGATGTTATAATTAGTAATTATATTAATAAAAGTATTCGTAGCCATTATCAATCCTTATTTGTGATCTCTCGCTGTGCTCCCACATAACTGATTAATGTGAATATTATTATTATATCATTAATATTATTGTTGATATTATTCTTTTCGTGAGGTCCGACTAGCTATCTACCACGGTCTTGAGTGAGTCGCCAGGCGACTGGTTGTGTTCCGACTGGGGACTTAAGTTAATACTATGTTTCTTCTCTTTTTCTTGGCCGAAGAAGCATCGGTGATGCCTTTTGTATTGTTTTTGGGATTTTGTATTGTTGTATTGTTTTTGGCCATAGACACCTATTACCACTTACCATCACGTGACATTCTGATAATTTTGTCGGCCATTTCCATACAACAACGTACTCTTCAAAGATTGCAAGTTTTAATCAAACTAATATTTTACAACCAAATTTTAATGCTATATTTATCTTGAAATTTTATAAATATCTACCTTATATATCGTTTCACTATTACTTTTATTGGACTGAATTTCTCTGAGCCCTCCGTCATCAGGCCTTTAATAAATAAAAGTCCTGACATAAATAGAAAGGTATCTACCGTCATTTCCAGCGTAAGTGATAACGATGTGATAATTTCAAGGTACTGAAAGAAAGCCGAGTGAAGGTATACGTCATAATTTATCTGTATTGAAACCTTAGACTTAATCTTTTGTGTGATTTATTATTCAAAGAATTTCAAATTTATTATATTTGAATATACGTCATGGTTAAGAACACGCTTCATTAATTCACCTCTTAAATAATCCTATCATCTGTATACATGCTTTCTTCTTCTTCTTGTAACTTTGCATCGGTGCAGGTACGGGCAATGAAATTGTATATACGTATTACCTTAACCGGTTTTTAATCAATGTAAACAATATTCGAAGCAAAAGAGAATAGTTGTAATAATCAATTTTTTTATAATTAATATACATTTTTATTTACAGTGGCTCTATAAAATGTGTACAAGACTATGGGACAATTTTAAAATATATTTTAGAGAAATATTTTCTTTAGGATATTCCTGTGTTTAACAGATATAGATACTTGTCAACATATTCATTTCATAATTCGTAATTGTGACTTGCGACCGTGTTTCGTTACACATTAATCTATTGTTAAAATTGTTGATTGTCAAAGCATTTTCCAACACTCGATAGAAGCGGATGAATTGGCAGGCGTACATAGTGCGGAGTTTTTAGATATGAGTGGATAACACTCCTCTTTTTACATTGAGATTAAAAACTTACCTTATGCAGCCTAAGAGCGTTGCTAATTCCCATATATTTCATAAACAATAATACGTGTACGCCAACTATAAAAATACTACTAATAACTCGTATTCCAAACAACGACCTAATATCGCTGCCGGTGATTTTCGCCAAAAAATTTATGTTCATTGGCATATGGAAGGCTTTGAGGTAACCTAAAAGTTTATTAAAGAAAAAAATAAATCATTAACCCACAGTAAAAAGTAAAAAAAAAACAACTTCAAACATAAATTTACACAAAATAAAAAATGTCCCAATATTTCTGTACCCGCGAAAGTTTTATTTCTTTGGTACAAATGAATAAAATATTTTCGTATTAGATATTATTTCCTAAATAAACAGCCGAAAAGGACCTTAAATGTACAAATACACATAAACATCGATGAAAATTACTATAATCAAACGCATATGAAAATAATGTTAAAAATTAAGACCATTCGTTGTATTATGATAATTATGTTAAAATATTATTGATTTTTTACCCGCGTATGACTGGCCAAAATTAGAGGAACTCGCCATGTGTGAAGCTATAAGGTTAAATACTACGATAAAAGCCAAAAGTGCCCTGAAAAAAAGACAATTAAAGCATTTAATTATGAATCAAAAGTGTGAGATATTTTTATAAATGCAGGCGTATTAACTCTTAATCTGTTAATCCTTAAAAATAAACCTGGTCCATAAGTCTCCATTCATATAAACAAGGCCAATCGAAAACGGTTAATGGCATGGCTAACAAACTCGGTACAGTAGAAAATATATCTGAAATTTCGTTTTATAAAATTATCAGTCTCAGATAATGGTAAGTGAATATGTAGTCTAATGTAGAAAAGCTTACTTAGAAGATTAGGAAATTGCTATTGCATATGCTATCGTTAAATATAACTGGAACACCAACAAGGGCAATCATATTATGCTTGCACCAATTCTCCCTAATATTATCATTCAAACTCAATTTACTTACAGAGTAAAGTAAAACCCCCAGTCATACGGTGCTTCCATATCTCCAGCTGAATCACAGTCTTCAATGGTTACGTTTGGTTTATCCACAGCCAGTCCTAAATGGGTCTGCCTGAACATAACACTAACAAACTTGGCGATGGATTCAGTCTTACAAGCTTCTGGAATACAAATTCCCCAATTCAATGTGTTGAAGTAAAGATGGTGCTTAGTTCTTGTCTGAAAAATAAATATACATTAGAGGAAAAAATCTCATCAAATCAAAGATATAACTTTAATCCCATGAATAAATTATAGAAGTAATAGAAATGATTAATTGTTTACAAGATTTTATATCATATAAATTGTGTAATGACGTTTATAGTAAAAGTTTTATAGAAAAGTTTATTTTATTCTTTTTAGGGCATTTAAATAAAAGCTTGTTGTTTAAAAGTTTTTTTTTACTTTTAATTTATTCTTGCGGATTGTTGACTAATACTAACTTGATAATATATTACAATCAATCATTAATCGAATTTCAGAAATTGGATGAAACTTCGAGACGGGAAAATAATTTAACTTATTGCTGAATTCTGTTTTTTTCATTCTCAAGATAAATTTCTTTAATAAAAAGTGTTTTGAAGCTACACAATTTTATACTTACCCGTAGATAATTTTTCACATCACCAAAAAGATTCATTTCGTCAGTTTGAAAAGCTACATCAGATAGTTTGATATACACTAAACAGTACTTAGTTTTCATGTCAGGATGTACCTTCTCCCATGGAAAATCTAAGCACTCGTCATAATTTCCATAATTGTTCTTCGATCCATAAAGATGTCCAACTGGGTACTGCATCGATTCCCATACTTAAAGGGAAAAATGTGTATACATGTAATTAAATGTACTCGATGATTTGTTTCGTAACTGTTTATTTCCTGGATAACTTGTTAGATAAAGGCCACGTTGATGAAATATATTCATTTAATGGACGATGAGATTACTTCTTATAATTTTTGTATCAAGTTTACACCTTTCTGTTTAGCCTTCAGACTAATTATGCTTTGCTCACATATACATATTATATCCAACTGTACACGATTCTTTATTGTCCACCTGATGTCCGAAACGGTAATAAGAAATAGAATTTGACTTACTCCAAGTAGCCCAAAGCGTAGAATTCTGAACATTTCTCATAATCTTTAACAATAGTTCTACACATATTGCCTCTTCGTCTTTCCATCCCTGATCTTGAAAGTCATCGATCAAAATGTTCAAATGTTCATATTTTTCTCGTTGTTTTTTAATGCTATTATCTGTCAAACATGTGACTGTAGGTCCTAAAATACATTTATTCAATTTCAATGTTATTTACTTACAAATGGATTCTCCTCTTTTTTTACAATGCGTCAATTTTGATTCTGAAGTAAAAGGACACATGCCCAAGAACTTTGCTATCATCACGTCTGTCTGCTTTTAAATTTAAAATATCTCTTAAAGCCATTTTACTTTTAATAATGAGAGGTTCATCCTCAATATTAAGACTTAAAGCGAATTTCACTGTTCTTACTTATGAGGCGTTAGTTTATTGGACTAGTGGAATACGTTATTGGTCAAATGACGGAAACTTTTCTTATGAAAATCATGTCGTACATTACGATAATACCTTCTGCCTTTTTAAGTCGGTTAAAAATAATAAAACACGTCATGTCAAGATATTGACACGGTTGGAAAAATAAAAACATGCCGGTAACATGCATTTCACAGTGACATGTTTTGTATTGGTTCCTCTAGTATCGCGAATACTAAAAACTACGACATCTTGATACCAACTTTAAAGGCAAACTACACATGTATTCTGCTATTTTACAAAACTGAGTAATTTAAAGTTGATATTTAGATATGAACAAAATTAAAATCTGTAGTGAATATTCGGTCTCTTGTGAAAAAATAAAAAAGAGAAACTTACCAAGAAAAGAGAATACCAGTAGCCAAAAGATACATGACAAAAATATATTCATTGGAATTTTTTGTTACGGTATTTTTCTTTTATTTATTTACACAAAACCTTCGTATACTTAAAAGATGGCTAGATTAGAAGAACACGTAACTACTTACATACTCAAAGTATTATTATAAAAACTTAATTAATTATTAGAATTTAAATACCAGAGTGCAATCTTATAACAAACTAGTGGCGATTTGGCGAATTTCGTATCACCTTGGAACATTTGTCATGTTTTTGGTACTTTTCTTATCAATACTCAGCTCCTATCAGTCGTCGTGATATGTTATATCTCCTTGGTCGCTAAATGGACTATCCAACATAAAAATATTTTTTCAATTTAAAGTAGTAGTTCTTGAGATTAGTGCAATAAGTCAAACAAACTCTTTAGCTTTTCAGTATTATAATAGACTAGCGACCTGCACTTGTTTCGCTGCGGTTAATATTTAACATAAAAATATGTAAGAACTTATATAGGGAAACAATTTTGTAATACATGATTTTTGAGTAACTTTCGTCGCTTAATTAGGACACGCAAGGACAGCTCTAAAGATTACCTTTTTCGCAATATTTTTTATTGCTGCTCCTCTCCTATTTATCTTAGCATGATGATATATATATGTATAGCCTCTAGTCTTCCTCTATAAAGAGACTATCTTACAATAAAATAATTATTCAAATCGGTCCAGAGTTAATGAGATTAGTGCGTTCCAACAATCAAACAAACAAACTCCTAAGCCTTATACTATTAGTATAGAAATATAGATAACGTGAGAACTAGGCGAAAATAATAGCGCGAAGATACGGAGACATGAATTTCCTTTTAAATATAATTAAGTATTATGATTTTGAATTTTGTAGTATTATACATTTTTTTTTTCATTCCTCTTCACGGAGTTTATTAACCACAATATTTACTGTATATATTTTTTTATTACACTTTTACTGGATGATGTTTGTTTTATTCGAAAGGTGGTGTTTGTCGTGTGGCCCTCTATATTTTTTAGCGAAATCCGACAATTAGTTTTTGAGTAAATCGTAAAATGTGCATTTCTTTTACTTTATTTACGTTTATTAGGGTCTCGTTTAAATTATTGGTCGATGTAAAATGATCAAAGTGTACAAAATTGTATGTAAGCTCCCGGACTAGTCCCGTTTTAATTTGGTAAAGATCTAATCATTAGTTCTGAAGACAGACAACAGGTCTCTTTAAAAATTACAGCAGATGTCATAATTATGATTGCAGCAATCGTTTCTATATACATTGTTTGTACTATTTTAATAATAAACCAACATAAGAAATGTGTGACGCGTACTACATTCAAAATGGACTAATAATAGCTGAATAATTTTAAACTAAAATTATCGCAACCACTAAGCATGAATTTGACAGTGATTTAAGTCTGTATTAAATATGAAATATACGATTTTCGACTGCACGATTATCTGTTTACAAATAAAATTAATACTAACTGTTCCATACGAGTAGTATACATACATACAGTGTGTCAGATGCTGCTACTGTAGTTTGAGACAACCGTAGAGTAACTTCTCTATTGAAGTTTTTAAGATGTGTACGTTGTCATTGTTCATAAATCGTAAGGTTATTCCGAACTTGTTTTTTTTACATTTTAATGCATAACCCATCTGCTTTTTTAGTTTGATTTCTTTTAAATAAGTGATTTCCTATTTTACATTTAAACGAATTACAAAAACCTACTTTACGTTACAATCATGTGAAATATGTAATCAATAGTAAGTGATATAAATAAATTATGTCAAAAATAAATCTATCAAAGTACAGTCGTAATGAAAATAAACATAATGTCAAACAACATGCATTTGCCCTAGTATAGGATAGTAATATAATAGTTAAGATTTTCCTCAAATAAGGACTGTGGGCTGATAAAGGAATAAAGAAATACACACCATTCATAGTACTTGTTTTATTTTAGAATAAACAAACTGATCAAATATTATTACAAATATCAACGTCACCGTTACCTTTTGGAGATAAAATTACATATATTTCCCTTTCTTCTTTATTCTCACATTATCTTTTTATGGTTTAAGTCTACAATATTCTTGTTACCATTCCCTTGAAGTTCTTTTATAACTTCTCGCCTCAATGTTTTCTTTCTGGTATTAAATACATAAAATATTAGTTACAAATAAAATTACATACTGTATTTCACGTTTAAGCACCTTTCCTACATATGTAGTAGTAATATTCATATGATTTTAAATTTTAATATTATGTAGTCAGGTTAATATTTTGAATCTGACTTGAAGGCAGGTTTTTTGTTTGGCCTAACTGCAAAAACTTTAACCCGAATAAACGTGAATTTTATATCATTAGATGCAATATTTTATTTCTTATTACCGGCGAACTTCAGAACACCTTGGAACATTTTTGTCCTGTTTTTGTAACATTTTTTATCAATGTTCAGCTTGCATTGGTCGTAGTGTTATGTTATATTCCGTATAACCTTCTTCGGTAAATAGATTACTCAACATAAAAAGAATGAATATACACAAATGAGACAATTTCAAACACTTACCCAGATGTTAAAAACAATGATGTAAGGTTCTGTATTGGCGCTTCATAGAATATCCATATAAAGAAATAGATAATGCCGGATAGTAAAAATATACCCAATGTCATTATGACCTGTGGAGTAATAATACCACAATAAAATATATACCATCCTACTATTCTATATATTCTACTAATATTATAAATGCAAAAGTTTGTATGTTTGTTACTCCTTCACGCAAAAACTACAAAACGATTTTCATGAAATTTGGCACTCACATAGAGTGTAACTTGGATTAACACATAGGATAGTTTTTATCCTGAAAATCCCGCGGCATCGGAATTTACGCGGGAAAAACTCCTACACGTCTACTTGTATATACCTTTGTATAGCTTCTAAGCAAACATATTAATGCTCTGCTGTATTTAGTTACCGTATTTCTTATGTTGACAATATTGTTACGTTATGATAAAGAGTTTTCACGCGGACGAAATCACGGGCCGTCACTAGAGTTTCATATAATACTCACCGCCTTATTACAAAATAAGGTCTAAACCACGATTATCAAGTATAGGTTTATCTTTCATACTATACTTTAAGCCAAGGTTTATTTTACTATAGAAGTTTAAACCGGTACTTTGCTAGTCCACGTTTTGTAATAAGGCCGTAAATGCGCAATGGATGAATTTAAAATTATATGATAGACGCCGTACGGTTGATATGGTTCATACTTCTAATATAGTTTGGAAAAATGCGACTCGTATTAAATAATTTGAATATTCTTCGGTTTATAAATTTAAGATTTGATAACAAGTATCTTGTTTACAATAAACCCTAGGAGATCTTTATTTAGTATTGTAACATTTCTTATTTTTGCTTTATCTAAGAGTTAAACTCTGAAAGCGCAATGGATGAATTTAAAATTATATGATAGAAGCCGTACGGTTGATATGGTTCATACCTCTAATACGGTTCGGAAAAATGCGACTCATAAATAATTTGAATATTCTTCGGTTTGTAAAATTAAAATTTGATCAAGTATCTTGTCTACACCGACAGCTTAGGGATGTTTATTCAGTATTGTAACATTACAAATCATTTATGTTCGGTTCAATTTGGAATCGAAAGAATATTACTCGCGCAGCAGTTAAGTTGACTGTAAATTTTTGCTACAAAAATATTGTAAATTCTGCGCAATGTTTAAGTCGGCCTTTAAGCAACCTACAATCTTACGAATGTTAAAATATTTGTGACATTATTGTATTTTCACGCCACGTATAATGCGAATTTCTTTAAGCCCTGTTAAACAATGTTTTCGTTATAATGATTAGTTAAGATTTTTTTTCTAGATGTCTTATACACAAACAGCGCTCATAGCCCAGCGGCTCGCATAGATCCTATGCGACCGACAGAGTTAAGCAACTGTGGGTGCGGTCGGTACCTGGATGGATGACCGCTAGTGGCAAACAATTCATGAGCGGTCCCGTGCTTCAGAGGGCACGTTTAAACGTCGGTCCCGGTTGTTATGGTAAATAACAGTCATCATGCCATTTGGGAGGCCTTCGGGTGGCTTAAAAACTTTCAACAAACGACAACTAACGACTTTCGGGTTGGCCAGTAAACCCTCCACCAATCCGCAGTGTAGCAGCGTAGTGGAGTATACTCTAGGTCTCCTCAGTAATGAGGAGAGACCCGTGCATTGGGCGGCCATTAATGTGTTGAAACACACAAGTATACAATAGAATACATACGTTTCGTATCAACATCATAATCTCGACGCTGAAAAACGCAATGTCCACCGACAGTGCGGCACCGTGGTACCGCCATCGCTCCGGCGCTGTTCCCATCGAATCATTACGGCGATCTAAAAACCAAGCCCTTCACACGACCTACACGTAATTAAAATAATAAAAAAACATTCATGAATGAATACACCCCGAGATAGCCTCATGTTTATTAAAATCTTAGCCGGGATCGCGCGTTCGGTTCCCGTCCGAACATGATTTATGAACTTTGAACGCGTTTCCATTTGCTAACGTTGTCATTTGTCGTGTCTCTAATACAAGTCAAGTCAAGCATTAACTTATACTAAATAAAAAAGAAGTTCTTATTGAGTACCTAGTAGGTATTTTAATGTATAAACGAAGAAACTTCAAAGGAAGCTGTCCTCTACTCTGAAACCTTAACGTACAATCACGTTAGGAGTAATGAAGTCACAGCAGGAATCTTCTAGATTTTGAACAAAAGAAGAGATATTCTGATCATCCACATCAATATAGGTCTTCTCATGTCTCTGAGGACTTGCTGCGAAGTTTCTTAAGACTTTTACTTAAAATTCCACAACATTCAACACATCCTGAAACACAGATACATCGAAATGCAATCTATCAACACACCTACCTTTCTTCGGGTTGACATAGCACGATTACTTTAAGCTAATGGGATTGAGTTTGCTCAGTAAACGAAAAATAAATTTAATCAAATTAGATTTTATACCTCCAAACAAATAGAACGAATGCAAGGGACAATAGAAAGTGGTTTTGTCATGAAAAAATAGTGAGTTTATTACTTTAAAAGTAAAGAAAAACGTCTGTATTAAGTTTTCAACTTGAAATCTTGCACAATGGAAACACATATTCTAAAGGAGCGGGCACACCGCCTCATTCATTTGTTTTTTAACCCTGCACTCGGGAACATGAAAGTTTTGTTCGTCCATTTTCTGATAGACTTGATTAGTTCTACCTCGGATTAATCGACTGTTCCAAACTCCTTTTTGTACGTTACAACGTTCGTTAACAACGTATTATGATTTGTGACAAAAGGATTATTAGCCGCGTAATTTATGGTAGCAATGTCGTCAGTGTAAAACAAACGAAAACCACGCATTTTTCCATGTCGTGGTTGTAATTATAATGTTATCGTTTAATTGGTTGGTAAAACTTATGAGTTGTTGATAAATGTTGTTAGTTACTTTCTAATACTTTCTGTATATTCTACTACTAGATAAACCAGCAAAAGTTGTTTTGCAATATAAATTATTATTTAAGAACAATTTTTATAACCATAAAAATGGTGATAGTGTGTTAAGCTTAAAAGTGAGACATATGCTATCGCGGACTTTTATTTAGAACTTTTAGAGGGGAACAATTTTGTAATACATGATTTTTGAGTAAGTTTCACCGTTT
>DWJN01001935.1:0-16482 GCA_018248895.1 Carystus phorcus | reverse complement strand
TTCAGGTTGTTAATGATCGTTTGTGCATAGAACATAGTAAAAGAATCACACTTAAGTTCAGCTTTAATTGACCGAGTAAGCAAAGCATTTACAAGATATATATATTAATATGTATTAATTTTATAATACTCGTATACATACACCGGAAAATATGTATATAAACGTAAAGCGAAATATTCTATATACATAATTAAAGATATAGTGGAATTAATCTTTAACTTTGAAAAATAATGAATGAAGTAAAAACAAATTATTTAGTCAAAGCCAGAACTTGATTACATCCTACTTAATATATTATTATGTAGAAGTATTTAATAAGTTAATGATTTTTTAATCAATTAAATTAATAACAGAATTCACGATCGAACTGCCGTAAATAAATATTATTCTATAACAAAACACCATCAGCATGCAAATACAAAAAACTGAAGAAGCTAGAAGCAATTCTCCTTCTGTTTTCAAATAATTACAACACACAAACAAACAAACGCACAACAATAAATATGAGGCAACGGATTTTTCATTTACATGAAGATAGAACGCATTAACACATTTAAATATAATTTTTTACTATATTATTCGGCTTTTGTAAAAGAATAAAGTCATCAATGATATAATTGTTACATGTAAATACGTCCTTATGTCGGTGAATATAAAAAAAACATAATTCCACATAAGACAAAAGCCATTTAAATTTGCGACAAGGCGAAAACATAAACAGTGTGTAATTTAGAAGTGGCGATGACGTAATATCGCGGTGGCACACAAATTACTTTTCAATAGCTATTTAGTATGAACATGGTATAATATGAAACAGGTCGGATGGATGGATGAGGCACATACTAAATAGCTAAGGAAACATATTTGTGGACCTGCAATCTATCGATAACGTCCCGCGCCCAATCAAACATCAGTTTGCGCCAGATACGTTTCTGTGGCGAGGAGAAAATGTTCAATTAGTCGACGTACAAACACTGACCAACATAATATAATTACATTGTTATAACTGTTTTGATAAACGCAAACTTCGTACATGATTCACAGCCTTCTAGAATACTCACAGCCTTCTAGAATACTTTGTACTGATCCGTTTTCTTATTTATTTATTTGAAAAAAAAAACAGTAACAGAATTGTATAAGAAAATATAGACATAGACTAAACAAATGACATAACATTGCCATCAGCAACGTTTTCCACAAATAAATTTATATTGGCAATTTAACATTGTGTGGTCATGATACATCCAAAAAAAACAAAAGCAAATTAAATTACTAGTCATCTACCAAACTAAAATTGGCTAGTAATATCATATATTATTATATAATATAATCTCCCATCGAAAAGTATCGGGTTCGAATTTCAAACATGTCCCACACTCAAACTCAAATTATTTATTTCGTTTTAAAATACTTCATTGACTAAGAAATTACAAAAAAAAAATTAAGTATTTATAAATAAATTTAAACATCAAATATTTTGCATCTACCCCCATTTTAGAAAGGTGCCTTATAAAAAGAAAACACAGCGAGAGAAATTCCACAATACATGTCATGTTTTAAATTGTACCTCATTGAATCTTGATTTCGTAAGTCTAATCTAAGTTCAAGGCATTGAATCATAGTGAATCTTTGCATTGTAAAAATACCAATTGTTTCAATACAACGTATTTATATTATAGAGATCAGCGATTACAACACAAGATACGGCTACTCGGTGTAGTTCAGTCACAACGGCTACTAAACAACGATAGCCAAGACCAAGTTATCTTACAGCATAGCATTACACGACCTAAACTTAACTCAACTTAGTACTTCAGTCTGGTTTTAGCTTACACAAACATAAAAGTGTTAATATATTGATATTTTACTTCCTCGTGTGATTGAACTCCTTGATATTTATTTACGTTGTGCAAATATCGACACAGCTACCAAAATAGTTTACAATACATTCTACTATAATAATATTTGAACAGTAACTACTTTCGTTACTTAAACGATACATCTTTTCCCTAATTACAAATGAAATGCACTTTTTTATTTATGAACAATTAAATATACTTTTTATATTTATATATTCTACAAAATGTAATATAGTACTAATAATAGTTAATGTCATCAGTAATTATTAAGTGCATATATCGGTGTCGTTTCAAATGATTAATCTGGCAACATTACTCGCTGTCAAATAGTTGTCACTGTCACTGCCAAAGTCAGATGACTTTCAATCTGTCAGTAGGTAAGTGGGTGTGTTACGGTATAGTGTGGGTAGAGTGGGGTCACCTGGTGGTCGAAGATGAGCGAGTCCCCGCGCGGCCGCCAGCCGTGTAGGTTCTCCTCGCCGCGGACGTAGGTGCCGCTAGTGTCCAAAACGCGGCGTTGTCGCCGTTGTACGCCTGCAATATACGATACACGATTCTATAATCAAATTCAAATATTTACCAATGATTTTTGCATCTTTCGCTTTAGTAAACATTTATGTGTATTCATGAAAAAAATATATTTTTTGTGATCCCTGATAGTATTTAAAAAGTTATTTGTATTGACAAAAAAACTTATTTTATCTTATTTTTCGAGAGATGTTTCAAACAAGATAGTGTGTAAAATATGCCATCTCATTATTTCGTTCTATATATTTATAAGTTGGTCTTTGTCGTGACGCATTTTCGTTTCATCAACTTTCAAATCACGATTCTAAATAATAATTATTAATAAGTAACAAGCTTGCGTCGCGAATATCTCAAAAATTTACTAATTTGATACAAATTTTGTAGTATTTTAGCTATAAACGTCTAAGTGGATTAGATGCAAATTATTTCCTTGATATTTGTGTATAACGGATACACCGCTACACATGTATTCGTACACCGCTACATATGTATTCGTACACCGCTACACATGTATTCGTACACTGCTACACATGTATTCGTACACCGCTACACATGTACTCGTACACCGCTACACATGTATTCATACACCACTACACATGTATTCGTACAACCCGACTGACATACAACTATATTAATAACAAACTAATGACACATATCATCGACAATATATCTATACTGAACAGTGAGCAAGACGTACCCGGCTCGAGCGCGCGGTGCAGACTGAGCTCGTAGACGCCGGTGAGGTGGTCGGCGCGCGCGGCCCGCGAGCCGAACAGCGCGCGCCGCAGCGAGCGGCCCGTGCGCGCGTCGCGCCCAACCACCACCACCGACAGGTCCTTCGTTACGATCGCCGGCCGCCCGCAGTTCTCCAACTGACCGACACAAACAACAAACACTGGGTAAGAAGATGATCCTTGAGAAGCGAATATCCCTCGCCACGGTACGCACAGAGGATGCGACAGGCGTAGGAAGGCACGTGTTGTTGTACAAACGGAAAACCACGTATGTAACGAATGTTAATATTTACAAATTGGTAAATTATTTGCGAAGCGCTCATAGCCCGGCGGCTCGCGCCGTACCTATGCGATCGACAGAGTTAAGCAACTGCGGACGCGGTCGGTACCTGGATGGGTGACCGCTAGTGGCAAAAATTTCTTGAGCGTATCCGTGCTTCGGAGGGCACTTTAAGCCGTAGGTCATTATTTTCAACAAATGCGCCAGCTTTCAACTCATTAATGGCCCAATACTGAGCACGGGCGTCTTCTTATCACTAAGGATTGATGAAGGGGTTTGTGGCCAACCCAAGTGTTGGGAGTTTTAAATCTTCCCGAAGCATTCCGACATGGCTTGACGACTGCTATCTACGATAACAAACGGAACCGACGGCTTAACGTGCCCTCTGAAGCACGGAAACCGAATAAGTAAGAACACCTCATTGGTCGAGAGTAAAGGCCTCCTTTATTATAATATTTAAAATATATCTAGTGCAATAAAAATAGTATAACAAAATATTCAACATCTGGTTTAAATGAGTCAGTATATGGCGGCCCTTACCTCCAAGTAAGCGCTGAGTGTGATGTACACAACTTCGCCGTTCGCGCTGACGCGGTTCAGAAGTGGGGAACCGTGGAGGCTGCTGTCCCACGCAGCCTCGAACCTAAAGGAATTAAATCGTCAAATTAATTATGTAACAAAATAAAAATAATCATTATAATTGTAGCCTTTCGACATGTACTACCTACATGGTCCGATTTTTCATTGAATTAAAAATAACACTTTCGCCCATGTTTATTCTAATTAACGTACCATGATTTACAGATAGTCTTAAATTTTTTTTTTTTATAGTTCTGTCATAAAAATTGTGACCCGAAATAATAAGAAAAAAATTGAAGTAACTAATGTTAATAAACAAATACAGTGGGTCGTTCGTTTATCTGCTTCTTCTTCTCTTTTCCTTTCTGTCATCCCTTAGGTCTCTGTTATATCGCTGATGTCTACGGCCGATGTGACCACGTACAACCGTCCGAACCGTCTGCTCATTTGCAGGCATTTACTTATCTAACCGATAAACAACCAGACGAGCCATATGATAGTAGTCACCGTCACCCAGACATTAATTAGCAACAACAAAGGCAATATCGATGCGTTACCGGTCACGAAAAAAGATAGAAGAAAGAACCAACGATCTAAAGAAGAAAAAGAGAGAAAAAAGAAGATAAGGAAAGAAAGAAAAAAGAAAGAAGAAAAGGAAAGAAAGAAAAAAGAAAGAAGAAAAGGAAAGAAATAAGAATGGCAAGAAATATACATAATAAAACTAGTCTAGTGTTACTTACCTAAAGACAGCGCGGTCGTCAAGCGTGGGCCTCTCGCCAGGGAACAGGCCGAGCGAGAGCGCCCCGTCCTCGTCGCCGTCATTCGTATCCTCATTCGCCTCGGGCGTGTTTCGGATACGACCTACGACAAACACACCTCCAGTCATTAACACACGCCACATTGCTACATGTCTATTAATATTTAATCTTAATCCAGATTAGCCCCCTTCTAATTCTGTGATAAGTACAGACTAGATACTTGAATAAGTAATTTAATAAATTAAAATTAACTTTTCTGTCTGTAAACCTAATATATTCATTTAAAAATATGTGCCGTGGATTATCTTACACGGTTTCACCTCAACGATAAAGACTAATTAAGTAATATAATTAATTTAATGAATTCAATTGCCATTCCCCATCCTATTCACTACAAAAAAAACACACCCCTACTAGTATCACAAAGTTTGCACCACGTTAGGTGTATGAACAATACAATACAATATACTTTATTGTGCACACTAATTATTAACGACAGCAAGAAAATAACACAGAAGTTACACAATGAGGCGCTCTTATCGCTTTAGTAGCGATCTCTGTCAGACAAGCTTTTGAGCGAAGGACAAAGTGTATAGATGAGGTGAGGTGGGGGTACAACAATATGATTTTTTTTTTATTTATTAAAAGTTAACGCTTGACATCAACTCCACGTGGTGGTAAGTGATGTAGTAACAAGTAGATGATGTAGATGATATGCCTGCCTTCAACCCATTAATGGCCCACAACTGAGCGCGGGTCTCAACAATGAGGAGGTCTAGAGCATACTCCACCACGCTGCTCCAGTGCGGATTGGTGGATAGTAGATGTAGTCGAAGTAGATGTATGAGCGGTAGTGTACGCACCGACGACCAGCTCGCGCACGTCGCTCCAGTGCAGGTCGGAGGAGGGCTCGTGCAGGATGGTGATCCGGATGCGGCGCTGGATGCCCTGGTGCAGCAGGAACACGCCGCGGCACGGCAGCTCGTCGCTGTGCTCCACCACCTGCCACCGTACAACATACACACTATTATATGTGTATGTATGTATGTGTGTGTGTGTGTGTGTGCGTGTGTGTGTGTGTGTATGTATGTTGTTAACTGATCTAGTAAGTTAAAAGCGAATATACAGCGCACGAAAAAAGTTATTCATCAAAGTTATGACCGTCAATTTTATATATGCATTGATTTTTATGAAAAATAATCAAGATACATACTAAACCATGACTATGGTATACCGACAGATATGAAATACTGAATGGTATATATACTAAATTCCAAATTATCCACACCATGTAAACTTAACCTTATATTTAGATTTTTGCTAATTACATTACAAAAAATTGTATTTAAGATATAGTATTTTAATATTACTAGAGTGTATCATAGCAATCCATTGCTTTAAAACTTTCAACGACAGATTTATTTTCATTGTATAATATTTGTTTTAGAATTCCCTTTGAAAAGCTTCATCATTATACATTATAATCCGTGTAACGGATTAACTATGTTTAATATAATATTAATAGTGTAGCTTATACTTTGAGCAATTTAATTAAAAATATTATATAATAAAGATTACTGACAGCGGGCACATATTCTCCGTTGGGCGCGAGCTCGCAGATCTCGAACCAGACGAGCAGGTCGTGCTTGGAGTGCAGGTGAGAGGAGCAGCAGGGGGGCGGAGCGCTGGCCGCGCCCCACTTGGGGCTCCGCACGGGCGCCGAGATGGGCAGCGAGGGGGGCAGCATGCGGCGGGGGGGCGCGCGCCCGGCGCCGCAGCCCTCCTGCTTCGCGTCCTGCGAAACCTTTGGGACGTTAACAACTCACCGTCACAATCTATACTTTATATTATTAAGCTGAAGAGTTTGTTTAAACGCGCTAATCTCACAACCTACTGGTTCCGATTAAAAAAAAATTTTTATGTAGGATAGTCCAATTATCGAGGTCGGCAATAGGCTATATAACATAATGCTAGGATCAACAGAAGCTGAGCAATGATAAGAAATGTTACAAAGACGAGAAAAATTATTCACTATTCAAATTATCCAAATTATTCAAATTATGAGAGTGAGTCCTTGTTGGACTACTACACTGATTGTGTGATACAACTTAAAACATTGATATATTGTATTGATTAACTTGAGAAATTTTAAAAGATACTATTTGTTATGGTAAACGATACATTTAACTGCTTCAGAATAATTAATGTTACATGCTAAATGATGTCAGTGAGCATGTGCGGTCGACTTGATAGGTAGGTACTTACATCCCACTGGGCTTATTCATGATATAAACTAAAATAATCTCACGGTTCCAGTAAATTGGCAAAATGTACGCGAATTGGCTCGAACAAATGTTGTTAATTAAAATTATTTATTTAGAAAATAGAAAATTACAGTAAATAAAATCATATTATTATACCTTGTGAAGTGGGTGTTGCTGATAATGTCCGAATACTTCGAAAACGATCGGCTGCGTCTTGATATATTCGACGAATGACTTCGTCACCGGTACAGTGATCTACAAAATGTTTCAATATACTATAATTATTGATAAAACACTTCATACATTACTAAAATTAACCCGTCAATTAGTCTTTTTAAGTGGCTGGTGGCCACTTTTTCGTTCTCTGGTCTAAAGAAGTTTCTTTAAATTGAGATTTGATTTGATGTACAAATATTTTATATTAAGTACAATTAACTATAAGACACGTTAGACTCACGTTCTGTACGTGGTAAAATCCGAGCGGTGTGTTCTTGCCGGCATTTTTGACGGGCTCCGTCGAGAATGCGTCCTCGTTGCGGTGTAGGAAGCTGTATTACAAAAGTTTATATTTAAGTACTATATTAATATAAATGGTGAAATTCGTCTACGCCTAATCCTTCAAGAAAATTGTTAATTGCCACTCCGTCCTTTATAAGAACGATAAGAGTTTCAATATATAATGATATAGATGAGTGTGAGGGAACCTGAAGAGGCGAGGTGTTACTCACTTGAACTGACAGAAGACGTCGGCGTAGTCGGTGGAGACGCTGTGCGCCTGCAGCACGGTGACGCGGAAGGTGAACTCGCGGCCCAGCGTCAAGTGCTCGGGCAGCTCCTCGTCCTTCAGCTCGGAGGCGAGCGAGCTGTCCCCGCGCCCGCTGTCCGCGTCGCATTCACCCACCGCCAGCTCTGAGTAACGTTACGTATTGATTACAGACAATTATACGACTATGAATACCGGTATCTTGTTATATCGGTTATAATACCGATATGAGTTATTGTATTATTTACAAACGAAGGTTTAACTAAATAAAATAATAACGGTCAGTTACGGTTTTAATGTTGGATCTAATTATACGTTATTAAACGTTAACGTTTAGAATTTATATGTACACATAGAAATTCAACTTCTGTCTCTTACTTGCCGTAAAATTCAAGAATATTCCGAACCAGATAGATTTTTCAATTCAAGAGAATTTTGATAAAATTTTCATTCCAAAGTTTTCATGAAAATGATAAATATCAAGCTTTTTGATCGAGACAGTTGCTACTTTCGTTGCTATGGTAACCTGCCTAACCATGGTAATATGCCTAACTGCTACACAATAACTTGTAACGCTTGGGTGTGTTGAAATAGTAAAAATAAGATAGGTCTCAAAGGTAAGTACCTTCGATCTTTATATTGGAGTCGGTGTCCCGATCGTCGATGGCGAGCGCGTTGATGGCGTTGTTCTTCTCGACGGCGGACAAGGCCGCGGCGTGCTTGAGCCGCGAGCGCGCCGGCGCCACGTCGTCGTCGAACGATATCTTCGCCGACTGCTTCACGCCCGCCGCGAACTCCGCGTTGTCTGGTATTGTGTAACGTGTAATTATATATTAAATCTAGCTGACCCAGCAAACGTTGTTTTGCCATAATAAATTAAGGGGTGGACCACCCTTTACTATGGTATGAAAAATTGTTGTTGACCGATTCTCAGACCTACCCAATATGCACACAAAATTTTATGAGAATCGGTCAAACCGTTTCGGTGGAGTGCGGTAACTAATATTGTGACATGGAAATTTTATATTTAAGTTAACGTTGCACAATGTTTGTAGTTGTATCCGAACAGGCTGAACTTGTTAAATTTTTACGTTTTTTTTTGCGTATATACGATAGAGCTGAGAATAAGTCGTAAATTATATTTCGCACCGATTGGATCCAGGAAAATTGTTTGTATTACCAGTTAAATAATATTATAATAAAAAAATCTATATATGTAATAAAATAATCTAAAATATCTTTATTTCAATAAGTACATATATAGATGTGTCGATACTAACTTTTCTCGGCGTCGATGACCGCCTGCACGGCCACCCGCAGGTAGCCCTTCACGTCTCCTTTCTCGTTCACGATCGCTACCTTGTGAATGAGCGGAACCGGGTACAGGAGGTTCGACAGATACACGAAGCTCCTGCCAACGACAACACACACACGTTATTTCATTTGAAAACATCGTGGGACCAAGTTAATATAATAATATAAAAAAAAATTGTAGCAAAATCTTTGGTGTTTTAATAAGTCCAGATTATCGAAATACTAAACCTAAATTATCTTTCCCGAACAGTTACCACGTCGCCTCATAATAGATTTTCACAAAGGACTTGTATATCGACGTGCAATGAGTTTATGTGCGGCGTGAAAAAAATTTTGGCCTTAAACTTCGAGAATTAACTCCCAAAAACGGAACTAATAAAAAGGGTACAGTTATAACAATATGTATGTAAGTAATGTCCTCACCGGCCAACCATGCGGAACCAGGGGAACCGGTCGTAGAAGGGGTCTCCGCCGGTCACCGACTCGATGTTGTGGTCCGGCGACGTGGGGGACAACTCCGCCTCGTTGTGGTACATCTCTCGCATCAGCTCCAGCCGTTGTCTGCGAACACCGAAACAAATATCACACTTAAAAAACTATTCACGACAGTACGAGAGACGCAAACACGCATACTGCATCGTAAATACTTACGTTCAATTTGCCTATGGCGTTGTCATGGCAACGGTTTAACAATATAACAGCATGATATATTTCTTTAATAATCTACTGTCGCATTGTCCATTTCCAGTTATTGTACTGATTTAAATATGCCCAAATAAGTAGCTGTTTGTAGCAACTAACAGACCTTGTACATTTTTCATGTTAAAAACATTTCATTGACTCACATAGTATTAGGTGTGAACATGTCTGTTGATAATGCACTTATAAACTTACGATCACTTCTATATACTCACTTAACAAAGACAAAGACTTCATACATCTAAGCAACATAAACCAACATAGGTATAAAGCTAACTCTATCTACAGCCTATGAACATAAAATAACAAACAAAAGTATACCATTAAGATTAACATTGACTGAATGCTTTAATAAGAAAGCGCATGCTGGCAAAACTTAACATAACATTATTTAATAAAACAATTACAAAATTGTACTTCTTTGCGTAATAGTCTAAACATGTTATGACGAAACTCGAGTAAAAAAATGTTTCTGGATATTTGATCACTTTTTTGTACGATATATATTGTGCGAACGCTTTTGTAGTTATTTTTACACGCTTCGGTTGTGACTTACACTACAGTATTGTAGTATAAAGAAAAACAATGTATAAAAATCAACATAGAAATACAACACAAGAACATATTAAATATTACTCGACTCCAATAAAGTGATAGTAATATATACAATATATAATTCAAAAATAAGTATATTGGAAATGCCTCTTTAGTAAGTATTAAATGTCAGGTATCAAGATAAATGTAATGGAAGAAATTGACACAAGCCTACCCAGTTTATTTAGACTCGATCGTAATTCAATTTTATGCTATATGTATATACATTTTTTTTTATTATTAATTGCTCATTAATACATTTTTATTTTTAGTTTAGTATTTAAATTTAATCACAATGTAATACACACTATTGACCAAATCGTTTCAAAACAATGATAAAAACTAAGAGGGCCTAAAATGACACCTTGGAAAGTCCCTCGCAGCCCATTATATTAACCCACGTAATAAATATGTTTTTCAATATTGCAAAAGCCAAAATTAAATATTTGCAAAACGCAAGGATTGTTGTGCTCGCCACGGGTAGCAAATTTATCAAGCGAAACGCTAAACATAACATTTTGGTTCAAAGGGGATACGGGATATGTCTCATAGTATTCCTCCAGATTTTCTACTGAATATGTATATTATTTTACATTCCACATTATTCATTAGAATATAAGTACTAGAATAAAAGTTTAAAAACTCACGCATATTTCTAAAAAATATCATATTGATAAATGACATAAAAACTTTCTATATTAAATACCAACGCTTTAACTCCTTTTTTATATACAAAGAAGAAAAAATAATTATTTAGTGGACACTGGGTCATTGACCTTGTCACGTCTAACCTACACTGGTGTGAAAGAAGACACAAAAAGACAGTATATAGTCTACTAGGATACCCGGCAAATTTCGTATTACTTTGGAATATTTTTCCCGTTTTTGTAACGTTTCCTGAATATCCAACACAAAAAAATTCAACTTTTCTGCTTTTTAATGTTAGTAGTATAGATGATATCTCAGAATATTTTTATTTGTAAACTAAATTAAAAGCATACCTACTATTGACATTTATGCGTAATTTGAATCCTCAAATATTCTGGAGAAACACCGTGAGAGTAATCGGTGAGGGGCGAGGATGTGTGAGGTGGGGACGTATAGCGTTCGTCGGTGTCGAGTCAAACCTCGATGGCAGCAGGTTGGCTAGCGAGAGGCGCGTCTGCGTGGCGCACGCGGATATACACTGCAGCAGGTCGTCCTGCACCGGGGCGGACGGGGCGGACGGGGCGCCCGGGGGCGGGGCCAGCACGAGGGGCGGGGCCATCTCCTCCTCCTCGGCGATGGCGTTCTCGTTCATGTTGTAAATCTGACGCATTAGCTCCAGCCGGTGGCTACAACCAACATCCCTTGCAGTGCCACCCGCCCACTGATACTCATTTTTGGTAGCTTTAGAGCTGATCGCCGTTAATACTACCAAAACTGGCAGTTTCCGACAAACAAGTCTCATTTTAACTTGTATAGGTCTGATGCGTTCGATATGCATCTTCTATTGGCCTAATTACTATTAGATGACAATAGATTACATCTTTATTTGCCGAGAGAATTATATATTTCTCTAATAAATTTTAAATGCCATAAAGTAATAACAATCACCCTCTTACAATAGAAAGTAAAGATATTGAATCACCTAGTGAACGACACGTCAAATTAACTGGGATTATATTTGGGAATGAACTGAAACCGGTACATACCATGGCACGGAAATGATAAAAAAAAATATGAAGCGGCAACTAAAACAAGCACAAATTTAAATGTACACATCGCCAACTAGAAAAACAAACTCAGTCCTAATATAGAGATAAATACTTACCTACCCATTTAATAATTTAAAAATCTAACTTAAATAATGTAAAAATATTTCTTAATTCAGAAAAATCGTTATAAAATCGTGTTGCTACAGCAAAATTGTTACTTTCTTATTAATACGATGAAATGGTGAAAATAATAAACCACTTAACAAAATGCAACAAAAATTAATAACAAAATGTAATACAATGACAAACGTATGATATCAATAATTATATAAATAAAAAATAAATGTATAACATGAAACATAATGGAATACAGTAGTAACTGAAATGTAACAATAATTCTAATGACTGATTAATATACTCAAATAATTCACCACAAAAATCATACTAACACACTATGCAGGTGATATTCACACGCTATATCTAAAACTAGACTACGAAGTATTTTTATTATAATATACAGTTCAATACAGAACAATTTCACATTGAACAACAGATGTATAGAAGATTGTTTTATGAATATAAAAACCTAAATAAAATTTATCTTTCATTGGATTCTGTGTTGTGATAATTTACCAAGTTGCATGCATTGGTCTGTTGAAATGTCAGACGAGATGCCAAGAGGACAGCCGTTTTAGAAAACTCTCCATGAAGTAAGAAAGAATCCCACCAACAAAGAAAACTTACATTGAAATTTAACTAATCCACATACTTGTAAAAAATTCTATAAAGTGAGTTAGTTAAATCGCGTTCACAATCGGTTAGTACGCATTCTCACGCCACTATTCCTTATCACGTTATCCACAACGTTGTCGCGTCGACGATATACCGGTATATACTAACCGCAACTTCTCCAGCGTCCAATAGTGCGTAGCGCCGTTTTTGGTGTCGGTGACCTCGACGGCGACGACGGTGGGGGCGCCGGGACGCAGCTCGTCGTCGGCGTCGTCGCGCGGCGCCAGCTCGCCCGGCAGCGGCGAGTACGGGGTGTCCGTTAACAACGTGAACTGGAACTGCACCTTCTTGCGCAGCTCCACTGATATCGCGTTCGCTTCCTATTACAAACGTTCGCAACGTGACAACAATTACCGGTATCTTACTATGACACCGATATTATATGCAATACCGGTAATAACAAAACCAGTTGAGATTATTTAGTATAAATGTTTTTAAAATACTGTTTTAAACGTAATAAGTCAATTTTATATCATATTATTTTATAGTTATAAGTTACCGGTATTTGCAATTGCAATATTCAATACCGATACCGCATATTAGATTAATAACGCCGCCACACACTCATAGCCCCACACTATGATACCCTGTGTCGTGGGCGCCATGGACAACACAGAAAGACAATAACAAACATACTCAGACCGAGAACAGAAATATAAACTCATCATTCAAATTACGACCTCGCTGGGAATCTAACCCAGGACCCTTCGAACGGCGGTCCGACGTGGTGACCATTACTATTATTTTAAAAAACGTATGACGTGTACATAAACTAAACTTCATATTATCTTGGTGAAACAGTATCAATAGAAGCGGCAACATTGAGTAGTCTGACCTTGAGGAAGATCGCGTTCCCCCAGAGGTCGTCCCGCAGCGAGGTGAACTGGTGGTACTTCCACTTGCGGAAGGCCCACGCCGCGAGCCCCACCTCGCGCGCCGACCAGCACTCCGTCTCGAACAGCGGGTTCACTGCCGCGCCGCCGCCAGTGCAACCAACCGTACAATATTAATCCGAACTTCATTCAAAACTGCAACTTAACGACTCTATTCATCATTCACTCGAAGCTAACTGTACTCATGAACCACCAACTGCTATACAGACGACGATAAGGCTCCAATACATCATCGAAATGTACAGCACCCAGTAAAAGACCCCCTTATAATACATGGCGAATATCATACATATTATGAAAATGAAAATGTTTTATTGATTCACAAGTTACATTACATAATAGTCGCAAGGGCCTCTGTACTAGGTGGAAACCTGTATTACTGGGTATTATATGCTCCTATTGATGCCTAGTCGTTTATACTTGTCCATCATCTAACGAGGCATTACGGCTTATTTATCAATATACTTAGTCAAAATCTTTTTTATATTTTTAATCAGCGAGCCAGTTTACTTATAAACTGGAAATAAATGGATATTAAGTGTTTTTATCTTCATCGAAAGACCTTTATTGTTATAAAGATTATATCTCCCTAATGTGGTCACTTGGTCAAAAAAAACGCCACACATTCATAGCTACAAACTCGGCCTTCCATTTCGTGAGTGACATAGACAATACACAAAGATAAGGACACACCCAGACCGAAGACAAAAATAAAACTCATCGCTCAAACTTGTAGCTCACTGGGAATCGAACCCAGGACCCTAAACGGCAGTCCAGCATCGTAACGTCGTGTTAGGTATTCACAGGCTAAGGTGTCTGAGGATATAACATGTATCAAAGTATATGAGGCGGGGCAATATAAAACACGGCTCACCAAAGATGTCGTCGTCGTTGTGGAAGTCCTCCGGCGTGTACGAGCTGTACATGGACATGGTGACGCTCTGCTCCTCCACTTGCCGCTGCAGCGCGTCGATACGAGCCTCGTAGTTCTGTCACACACACACACATAACTCGACCAATTAGTTAAACACAATTGGGTATTTGACAAGTTTTTAAAACCTATTTAATATTACTGCGTAGATGTCAAAGAACCTACAACAACTTGTTATTTTTAATTCTGGTATGTTCCTTAAAAATTCAAATTACACATTCATTATTTTAATAACCCGCCATAACGTCAATATGACCATCATGGCGTTTTCTGCCCCCGATGACGTCACACGCAAGTAAGATAGAAAATTAATTCATAGTCGGCGGATGACAGTTCCTTGCGTGTGACGTCATTGTAGACCCGACGCAATCCGGACCGTTTTGTGTCACGTGACCGACGTCTAAAAATGTGTATATTTAATTTTCGATTTTTGAATAAACTAATCGTTATTTGCAAGTTGTTTAAATGCAGAACGTGTTTATACTTCATAATGTACAGAACTGTCTATAACAAACGGTTTATTTTTAATACTGTCAAATACCCAATTGAAGACATGAGTGGATGAAGGTGATAAGTCGCATCTTTGGATTTTCGCTATTTTGTACATGAATGATGGTGTTTTTTTTATTTTCTATAATATCGCTCCTATTTTTAAAATACTAAACTGTTAGCACCGCCAGACACCTTTATTGGATCGAAACACTTGAGGCGTTTTGTAATATCCTAAAATGTTTATACGAAAATTTAAAATCGATTTTCTCGAAATTAGAATTTTGTGACATATCACTTTCATCCACTCATGTCTTCAATTAACAATTAGTTAAAGATCTGTCTATCTAAATATATGTATATAACTCAAACGTGACTCGACTGACTGACATAGTGATCTATCAATGCACAGCCCAAACCACTGGACGGATCGGGCTGAAATTTGTCATGCAGGTAGATGTTATGACGTAGGTATCCGCTAAGAACGGATTTTGATCAATTCTACCAACAAGGGGGTCAAAAAGATAATGAAAGTTTCTAAACGCGGGCGAAAGCTTGTTCTATATAAGTATCCTAAAGATACTCCCCCGGGTTTTTTTTACTTACACCTCTTATTTTTTGAATTGAATGAAATTTTGTTATTAATTATTGGAAGCGACACAAATAATTTATTTCTATGTACGTATTTTAATTTGTGTAAACCTTTTTATATTTCTAATTTATTTTCATTTAAAGTGTTTTTTTTTAATATGTAAAGAAAAAAACAATATTAATTATGATTGACATTTGAAATAAAGGGAAGAACGCTTTGGAAAAAGACTTTCATTGTGTTTTTCTATTTAAATATCTTTTGGTGCGCTGCAATTATCTGTTGCTCATATACAATTTAATATCTTTGTTTAAAACTATATTTTAAATCTTAATTAGGTAGTAACTCTGTTTTTGTAACTATACTTTATTAACATATGGATGTATATCTGAAATGAAGACATAATTTATTTATTTTTATTTATTTATGTCACCTCTTAAAAAAAAGGAAGGGTATAAACTTAATGCGTAATGGCATTGTCCACCAGTCAACCCTGGGTGGATGTAGGAAAAGCTGAAAGTATGTGTTAAAAGAAAAAAAAAACAATGGAAAACAAGAGAAAAAACCAAACAAAAAATATATATATATTATAACAATAAATATATATGTGATATATAACATATATCATGTATATGTATATATATATACTTAGTCTGGCCATAAATACTGTTACTATTCAAAAAAAGAAAATATTACGTTTGAATTTGGAATCTGTCATT